>JASCZI010151098.1:124693-150198 GCA_036250425.1 Stylosanthes scabra | reverse complement strand
AGAAGATTATGAGCAATGGAATCCCTAGCTTTCATTGAAGTGATAGATCTCAAAGGAACCTCAGGAACAATCTCATCATCAAGAAGATCAACACAAATCTCAGGATCCATTCTCTCACCTCTTAACTCACAAATATTATGCAGAACACAACAAGCACCAAGAACAATAGGCAGATCCTGAAGCTTAACCTCAGTCCTCTTTTGCAAACAACTCCACCTCCCTTTCAATTTTGCAAATGCATCCTTAGAAACTTTCTGAACCTCACCAATCTTCTCATTGAAAGCATGCTGAGTCCAAGTCAAGTTCTGCTGTGTGTAAGGCACCAGAACCCAATCCATCAAAGGGTACCCTTTCCCACCAACAATCCAAACACCATTCAACAATCCACCATTGTTGGCCCTTTGGAAAAGTGCTGATTTCTCAAGAACTTGGTCATCAAGCATTGATCCTGGCCAACCAATGCATACATCAGTGAACACCCCATTTGGATCAACAACACCTTGAACTGTTATTGAGTATGAAGTCTTCTGATTCCTCTCTGTGTGCCTCTTGTTGAAATATGCAGCAACACTAACCTTAGGAGCAATGATAGGAACATGTGAGGTGTACATGGACCCTACAACATTTGGAATACCAGAGATTCCCTCAAACTCATTCTTGATCTTCCTCAATTGGGACTCATTAGGCCATTGGAGATACTTAGGCATAAGAACAGTTTTGATTGCAGTGCATACCTCAAGAACAAGCTTGTGACAAGTTGAAATCCCTAATCCAAATCTCTTTGAAACAAGCCTTAGAGGGTCACCAGTTGCTAATCTCCATAGACAAACAGCTACCCTTTGCTTTACAGGGATTGCATTCCTCAGTGTTGTGTCTTCTTTCACAATTGCTGAGTTCAGTTCTTCACATATCAAATCAAATGTTGACTTCCCCATTCTGAATGCTTTTCTGAACTCTTCTTCTGGAAAATCTTCTCTGTTGCATTCATCCCACCATGCTCCTGATCTGTCCTTCACCCATAGCCTCCTCTGAGGCCCCCCATTACCAGCACTGACACCGCCGCCGCCGCCACCACCTATGTAGCACAAATACAAATACAAATATTAAAAACAACACAATACATAAGAGCATTTCCAATGGAGAGTTTTTCGGGTATCAGCTCAAATTTTGATCTTATACAAGATTTTGCATTGAAACCAATTCATGAAGTGATACTGGTATTGGTATCAGTAAGCAGAAATCGTATCAGTTTAATAAAGGCCAATTAAATTACAGTAAATTTGGAGTGTTATGCTAAAATTTTTTGTCACAAATTTAAGAGATTGCAGCATTTGATAGTAAAAAAAAAGGGTTATTGGGAGGTAAAAGCAATACCTTCTGAAGATCCTGCTTTTTGTAAGCCTTGTGAGGCTGCAGAAACAGCAGCAGCACAAGCCAAGTTCCTTGATTTCTTCCTCTTGATCCTCTCAGATTCTTGGACATGATTGTAATATTCATCAAGGTTGGAATAGTAATTTACCATGGCTTTTGTCTTGTTCTTGTGATTGGTTTCCAATGAGAGCTTCTCTTCCTCACAGATTTTGTTCATGTTTTGGTGATCAAGCTTCTCTTGTTCATCTAATAGCAGCAAAGATGTTAGAATACCCTTTATCTCTTTCCTCTGCTTCTGCTTCTTATACTTATTATTATTGTTCTTCTTCTTCTTATTCTTATTCTTCTTGCTCTTGTTGTTGTTGTTGTTTTCATCTTCTTCATCTTCTTGGCTATTGCTGCTGCTTGATCCATCATCATCATCTTCACCATCACCATCATCATGGTGTTCATCATGTTTTCTATGCCTCTTTCTTGTGGAGCCATTAATGGGGTCATTCATTGAATCAAAAGAACTCTGAAGCAAAGTGTAAACGTATGAGAGTGATTCAGGGTCTGCAAAAGTTGGGAGTTTCATGAATGAATGAATAAACAAATGAACAATTAATTAAAAAAGAAAAGGGTTGAGTTCAATTTTCTTCAAAGGTATAAGAGAATTTGATGATAAACAAAAAAGATTGATGAGAACTGAGAATTTGAACAACAAATTAAAAGGGAGAGACAATAAAAAGTTGTTGTTGTTGGAGTGAAAATCTTCCTCTCTTTCTTTCTTGTTTGAGGTTGAGTTATGATAATGATATAATATATGGTTTGTTATTTTGTGGTAATAAATTAATAATAATAATAATAATAATATTATATTTTAAGATTTAATATATATATTTTATGTGTTTGTAGTGTGAACACAAGGTGTGGTGTGAACGCGGAGATTGAAATTCGAGGAAAACAAATAAACAAACAATGACATGTCAAATAATAATAATGAAATGAACATTGCCAACCTTCTTTATTACTTTATTAATTCAAGGATTTGGGTAACCACTTATTAAGGAAGGATGCTATAAATAGGGGAAAAAATAGAGTCAAGAACAAATAGGTTTTTAATCAATTGTTTTTACATAAATTATTCTTTAAATAAAATTAAATTTTATAGTTTTTTTTTAGATATATAAATTCTTCTGTTAATAAAAAATTCGATTTGTCTCATATTTTTCAAAGGTTAAAGAGTATTTGATTTTGATTAAAAACTAATGTATGTTTATAAAAATTAGTTAGAGAAATTAATACTGATACTAAATAATATAAGTGTTTACTATCTCTTTAACAAGTGTTTTAATAAGTTGCTGAGACTATAACTTAATGCTTAAGTCATATGTTTAATTTATTGATATTTCGAATTTTCTTAACTTATTAAATAATAGTAATAAGAGTTCATTAGTTAATATGTTCTTTTATTATTAGTAGTAAAGGTTTTTTTAATTTTTATTTAAACAAATACATAGTAAATTTATTAAAAACTTAATTTTATATATTTTTGTTATAAGAATTTCTAATTGATAATTTTGTAGCTTAACTAAATTCTAATAATAATAGTAGTAATAAGTAAATTTTTTATATATAATAAGAAGACTAAGGGAATTTTCTTAATCATTTTAAATATCAATTGCAAGAGGACTTTATTCAATTATATCTCTAATTTACTAAACTTTTAAATTCTAAATTTTTTATCATGATATATGTTAATTTTTTTAAACGAAAAAATCAAGTAAATTATGCTAAAATGTACATATAGATAAAATACAAAGAGAATGAGTTGCAACTTAAGATTGAAGGCATCTATTTTGTTAGACTTTACATACAATTGAATGTGTATGGTTAATTAATGGTTTTCAACAAATTCAAATTGACAAAATATCTCACTCTCGTTAAAAATAAATTGAATACTTACCTATAGTAAAGTTACTTATTAAAAAGAATAGTGTTACGTAACAATCGTGGAAAAGCTATTAAAAATTTAATGATTAAATTAATATTCAAAATTTATATAAATTATTATTCATAACTTATGTGTTGAGTCTCTATTATTATAATATGTTGATTTTCTAATTTTTTTAAAAAAATTATTAAATAATTAAATATATTAAACTAAATTATTAATTAATAATTTTAAAATATTAATTTTATATGAAATTAATTACAACGGGTCTCCTGGGCAGTTATAATTATTGAAAGAAGAAACAGAAGAAATTGAAAGAAGACGTAAGAAAGAAGAGTGAAGAGGGTGAGTAAGTAAGTGAAGAGGGTGTGAACGCGGTTTGGGTTCGGAATTTTTTGAGATTGAAATCTTTGGCGGTGTCAGGTAGCTAGAAGCTAACAGTTATACTTGCAATTTCCATCCTATTCTTTAATTCCTTTATCTTTGCATACCTACCTTCTCATATAATAATAATCATAATATAAAAGCTGATTTTGTATACATATTTTAAAAATTAAAGATTTAATCTATTGATAAATAATTTAACACTTTCATCTTATCTTTTAACAATAATGTATGTGAACTCTACAAATTCATATATAGTATCTATGTATAAATACTCATTACAATCTAATTTTTTTATTATAATTATCATTGTATTTGTTAGGGTTATTATAAAAGTTTAATACATTTTTAGTCCATTAAAGCTCTATCTAATAGTTTATTACGAATTAGTAAGTTATTAGTTATTACATACATAAGGCAATCCAAATTTTTTCCCTTATTTTTTGGACGCGTTTTTTCCCCTTCTTTAAATGTATTAAATTAAATTACATAGGAATGATGTAATTATGAAAGTTAAATCTATCCTTCTATTACCAACAAAGATTAGTCCAGTTGATAAAGGATCAGCTCATAACCCACAAAATCGTGAGTTTGAACCCCGCTAACGATGTAAGGACCTTGTTGGTAGGCGATCTATAAGTACCGCTCATAAAGCCGTGGTGCCTGCCGTGACTTTGATGAGCCCCCGAAACTCAACTTACCTAAACTTTTCCTCACCCAAAATAAAAAAAAAATCTATCATTCTATTGCGCAATTTAATTAGTCGCTGCTCACAACCAATAAGAGAAAAGTAACGTTAAAATCTCTACAAGTCAACCAAGATTGCGTCCCATGAAAAAGATGCTTATAATTCATGAAGCTTCAAGAAAATTCTCTTCCATGCATGGTAACTCTTTTTTCTCTTTTGGCCATAATAATAATAATTTTTGAAATACAATTAATATTGGTGTACATCTCTTTTTGGTGCACATTTCCATTCAAATCCCAATGAACAGATTTTTACTATTAGAACGAACAAGTTTTTAAAAGCAAACGAACAAATTTTTAATCTATTCGTGTCAACTATAAAACATGTTCATTGTATATATAAAAACATATTCGTGCATAAACAGAATATTACTAGTAGAACGAACTTGTTTTTAAAAACAAACGAGTTTTAAAACATGTTCGTGTCAACTATAAAAACATGTTCGTTGTATATATAAAAACTTGTTCGTTTGGGACTTGGATAGAGATGTACATGTAGCATGAGTGAAATATATCTATTTTGTCTAACTAGATTTAATTAAGTCATTTATTTTTATATTAAATAGATAATAATTTTAATATCAAATAAAACTTATTTTTATGTTATTTTTTGTATTACTTAACTTGGTTGGACAAAATAAATGATTTTATTAGATTTGGTTGGACAAAATAATTCAACCAAATTATCTATTTTATACTAATTAAATAAAAACATATTTCGATATAAATAAAAATTTATTTTTATATTTATTTACTACTTGATACCTAAATAAATTTATTTCTATATTACTTTTTTCAACAACGCTACATGTACACCTCTTTTTGTTGTACACCTCTATCCAAGTCTCAAACGAACATGTTTTTATATATACAACGGACATGTTTTTATAGTTGATACGAACAGGTTTTAACCTGTTCGTTTGCTTTTAAAAACTTGTTCGTTCTAGTAGTAATATTCTGTTCATGCACGAATATGTTTTTATATATACAATGAACATGTTTTATAGTTGACACGAACAGATTAAAAACCTGTTTGTTTGCTTTTAAAAACATGTTCGTTCTAGTAGTAAAAACCTATTCGTTTGGGACTTGGATGAAGATGTACACCAAAAAAGAAATGTACGCCAAGATTAATTATACTTTTTTTACTACTTAATACCTATGAAGCATGGACACTGACACGGACACGGGACACGATACGACACGCGATATGGCGACACACCAATTTCAATTTTTCTTATGACACAGGGACACGTCATATATATAAAATATAATATATTTTTAACAAAATTATGATAATATCTTTATATTTTATTTATTTTAAAATTTAAAATATTACTTTTAAGTATTTTTAATGTCTTTTTTAATTATATAAAATATTTAAAATAACTTTTAGTTTTAAAAAATACTAATATTTACTATTTTTAAATTGATTTTAAGGATATAAGTGAAGAATAAAGCTGGATACGCGGACACGTGATGATATTTTGAAGTGCCAAGTGTGTCCGAAGATGTATTTTTTGTTTTTTAAGGACACAGATGAGACACGAAAAACACGCGTGTCAGTGAGTGTCGTGTCCAAAACGTGTCCGACACGTGGACACGCCAATTCAACGAAGTGTCCGTATTTCATAGCTTAATACCAAAATAATCTTATATCTAACATAATAATAAATGATTTATTATTTAGTATGCATTACAATATATATATATATATATATTATCTTGTGTGTCTTAACCTGATACGTTACTAATTATGAATGGTGTTTTCCAACTGTAAACAGCCTCCATACACTAATAACTAGGTGACCAACATTTTATGTAATGTCAACCCTAGACAAAACCTTATACAATTAAGATTATTTTCTTTTACAAAATTAAGATGGCGGCACAGACCTTTTCTTTTCGCAAATTATTTATAATGATTATTATGTGAAAATATTTTTATAATGTCAATAGTTTAGTTAAATATATTAAAATATTTAATTATTTCTAATTCTTATTTTTATATAAAAATATTTTTATATGACTAGTTGTGGTTTTGTGTTCAACACTCTTGAATGGGAAATTGGAAACGTAGATAGGTTATTCTCACTACTTGGCAAAATAATAATAATAATACGGTAATGCTACATGTACATCTCTTTTTAGTGTACATCTCCAACCAAGTCTCAAACGAACAGATTTTTATATATACAACGAACATATTTTCATAGTTGACACGAACAGATTTTAAAACTTGTTCGTTTGCTTTTAAAAATCTGTTCGTTCTAGTAGTAAAATTCTGTTCGTGCACGAACAGAAATCTATATATATAACGAACATATTTTATAGTTGACATGAACATGTTAAAAATCTGTTCGTTTGCTTTAAAAAATCTGTTCGTTCTAGTAGTAAAAATCTGTTCATTTAAGACTTGGTTGGAGATGTACACCAAGATTAATTCATAATAATAATAATATAAATAGAATATAAATATTAGAAATTATATATAAATTAGGTAAGAAAGTAATAACACACTAATATTTTATTGTTATACACTTTACTTACCTAAATATCACCGGAGAGTGTATGTATCACCTATCCATACAAAATAATATAAATTCTAATATAGAGTAATTAATTGTTAGGATGTTTAAAGTATAATGTTTAATTTATCAAAAATATTTAAAAATAAATAAAAAAATTATTTAAGTTCAATAAATTTTTCACCAAAATAAAAAATATCATAGGATTTTTCTTAATATAATCTCTGAGTCTATCTTTAATTTTACCCCAAAGTCTACGTCTCTGTAAGAATACGTGCTTTTGAGATGCGTAATAATAATTTCCAAATAAAGCATGAGAGACTTTGACTTTGAGCATCCATGTTCACATTTCATTTTGAGATTGCTTACAAATAGGTCCTATATACTACTACATACTCATAGCTATGGACCCTTTTTTTAATTTTCAACAATATACGCTGCTTTTGACTTTAATTTGTCTTAACTTGCATTCACTCTCCATAGAATCTCAGATGTCTATGAAAATGGAAATTAGATGGATGCATCATCAAAGTCTCACCTTCTAAGCTAGGATAATCTTCAAATTCGTTATTATTTAAAGATATCAGATCACTTTTTTTTTAATTAGTCTTTGTGTAATCAGGATTGGACAAAAATTTGAAACTTGAAATTTGTTAGACGATTTAATATAATGGTATAGTGTGAGAGTAGTCCAATAACATTTAATATAATTAGTCTTTGTGTAATCACTTCAAACTCATTTTTAAGTATATTCAAGCCATGTATAGTGATTTTGTAATTAATTGGATTTTAGTAACAATGTCAACTACTAATCAATTTATAACACATATCATTCAATTAGGAGAAGAAGAACTGATTTATCTAACAATTATGTTTTTGAAAGATTATTATTATGAGTAACAAAATTTTTTGAAAATTAATTTAAAAACACGCATATTTTGGTGATTAATTTAAATACTAACCCTAATTTCTATTGTATTACCTAGATTACATTTACGATATTATTGGTTTAAACATTTTGATCTTAGTTTATCTAAAAGCAAATTACTCTTTTAAATAATATTTGTTAACTTAAATTGACATGTTGGTAATTAAGCTAACAAAACAAAAATAATTAGTGTAATGATAGAAGCAAGTTAGAATAGTAAGGATAATTTCACTTTAAATTTTGGATAAAAACTGTAAATTTGATTGAAATAAAACTCAAAATGAACTCTGAAATTGAGTTCGAATTTAAATTAGCCTCTTATACTTATAATTACTTAAAATGGTCCCTCAAATTTAGAATGTCACTCACTTTGGCTCCTCCTGTCATCTTTGTCAAATGATATACTTAGTTGGAGCATTAAATGGTACGCTAAATAATAGTTAGCTTATTAGCAATTATATAAGACGAAATTGTCTCAATTTAGCCAACTTAATTCAATAAAATCCTAATCAAACTCCGAACTAGGCTTATTGTTACTCGTATTGAAAACGATGTTGGAAAGGAGTTGCCATAAATTTAGGATCGGAACAACAACCATTGTTAAGTGATAGAGTTATTTTATTTACATTGGCACGTCGCTTAATGCTCTCTAACTTAACACGTTGTTAAGGAAAAATAAAAAGAGGGGTCAATATAAGTTATATTTTTAAATTTGAGGAGTCATTTTGAAAAACTATAAATTTTGGGAACCAATTTGAGTTCAACTTTAAATTTTAAGGGTCATTTTAACTTTAGGTCAAATTTGATTATGCCGAAGAAGAATAAAAAAACATATATATCCATCCATGTTGGCTTAATTGACCAATATATTATTAACTTGAAATCTAATGGCTTGTTTCGATTTATTTTTAAGTACTTTTATTTACTTTAGGTTATTTTTTCTCATCTCGGCAATATTTGCCCCCTATATTTTTTATGTATTAACATATTATTATGTCAATTCTCAAAGTATAAACCTAACATCATTATGCTAATTTATGTGTCGCCATATAAGCCGTTATATGAATTAGTGCCAATTATGATGTCAAAAAAGTTATGTTGTTACGTCGAGCGTGATATATATAAAATTGCACTTCACTTTAAAGTGATTTTTTTTTCCTTTAAAAAAAGGGCACTCTAATATGGGTGTTATCTTGTGGCAACTACCCCCCTTTAAATGGGGTGTTATTCCGAAACTTTACTATTCTCAAATTATATTTAGTAGCATCAAAAGAATGTGAGTGAATAAAGAACTGAGTAGGGGTGTGGGGTTATGTCTAATAAAGGGATAATTAATAACTAATCATCTATTAAACTCTCATGAAAATCGTTATTCTATATGATGCATTGTGTGGTTGTTCACTTTTCTACAAGGGTTGCCTTCAATACTTAAATTTTCATAGCATCTTATTCTTATGTAAAATGACGTGAAAATCAATATGATGATGACTTTTGTGATAGTTCATTTTTTCTATAGAACATATTTTTCAAGTTTTATCCATTATCTAAATTTAGTGTTTAAGATGTAGAATTTTAGATTTAGGTTTAGAATTTAGGGTGTGCAATAGTAGATGGCCAACGATGGTCGTTGGAAAGGTCATCGGTAATGCATGGACCACCGTAAAAGTTGCATGCGCCCTAATGGTAGAGTTTGCGGTAGTAAGTGAAATTGTATTGTTGAAAAAAAAAAGTAAAAATAGTAGTTAATAAATAAATAAACAGACAAGGAAGACAAAAAAAAAAAAAAAAAGAAAAACAGACAAGGAGAACATAATAATAGAATTGAAACCTAAGAAACCACTTTAGATGAATCCAAGATCAGACATTTTGGAGCTTTAATCCGAATTATGTGAAACATCGTTGTCAATTTGACATAGGTGCGTTTGGAAATAGAAATGTTAGGTAGGAATCAACAAGGAGGACAAGTTGTAAAACTGCACAACGTTTTTCAACGAAAGCTGCAAAATGCAAATATCCTCTTTCCCGAATCTGTAACACCGTGAAAACGATACTTTTCCACCTAAAAAGCTTTATAATAAATAATAGAATAATTCTATTTGCACATCAAAAATCAATCACTAAAATTAACTACCAACGTATAATACACATTGAAATACAAAATATATATATAGTTTAATTCATTTTTAATGCGTATTTTATATTTCAATATGTATTATACGCGCATGATTAATTTTAGTGGCTGATTTTAAGGTACACAAAATATAACCCTAAATATTAATATTAATATATCAAGAGCTACATATTGTTCTCCATAAATTATGGGATTTTACACACAAAATACACATTTAAATTATATAATATTTAATATGCTTGTATTTTATAAAAACTAAAAAAGTAACCACCAAGACTCACATTTAAATTATATAATATTTAATATGCTTGTATTTTATAAAAACTAAAAAGTAATCACCAAGACTCAATTTTTGCTACATTTCAGGCAAGTTAAACGCTCAATAATTGTTTGTTTATTATTATTTTTTTTAATGGTATCCCCTAAACCCTAAACCCAAGGACTAAGGACTAATCCACCACATATCTAATCTTCATTTAAGGATTTGCTTCTAGCAAGTGGATTGTTGCATCACAAGAATTTTCTGTTTTATGTCCAAGTAGCATCTTACTCTTGGTCCAAAATTAATTAGTTCTAAGATTACAACATCCATGATATAATATCAAAACATAAAAAAAGATATATATCTTAAAAAAAAAATAGAGAAAACATTTGTGACATTGTACAAAAAATTACAATTAAGTCAAAGTAGATGATTTCATGAGGACATAATGAAGGAGTAGGTTTCATGAAATTTTCACCTTTTGGAGTTGAACGTAGCTATGATTGCAGCATATAAATATAGATTAAGCCTTGCTCAGCAAAGCCACATCTCAATCACCGCTATTAGACTCTCCACACCTACCAACTCCACTCAACTTGGTGCAACAACTTATCTCCTAAGTTTGGCAAGCTCGATCGATATACATTGTGTTCTGCCAGTGTCGAGAAGTGTTCGAGTCTTCAAAACCAGTCAGCTTTGTGTATTTAAATGGCTAAGTTAGCAGACAGACAGAATCACGTGAGGGATTTCCCAGCCCACTCACGTTCTCGCCTCTTTTGTTTGGCTTGCATCCTATTAAACTTCTCTTTCCCTTTCTCCAAAAGAGGGTCATGCACAACATAGTCGTTCGGGTCTTCGTTGCGAGACATGCGGTCCTGCAAATATTCACATGGGAAATCATGAGATGCTAGAGAAGGAATAAAAATGTCGTCAAAGTAAACTGTGTTTTGCTTTGTTTTGTTTCTTCCCCTTTCTTTTTGGTGCATCTTAGGCT
Source organism: Stylosanthes scabra (assembly GCA_036250425.1). Classification (NCBI taxonomy): domain Eukaryota; kingdom Viridiplantae; phylum Streptophyta; class Magnoliopsida; order Fabales; family Fabaceae; genus Stylosanthes; species Stylosanthes scabra. The sequence continues at coordinate 138,917 of JASCZI010151098.1, read as the reverse complement.
CAGAAACTATTGTGTACAAACATATAAGCAGAATTTGTATGGCTACATTTTGTTTTTGTTGTTTTCTTATGACATATCTAAGACTCGAGATAGGGAAGGTGCACAGATGTGTTGAGAGTATCTTGATTTCATATTTGCGGCATTTTAACAGTCCCCTCAGCAACAAAGCAAATATGCTAACAGAAAGTTTACCTTGCCAGAATTCGGGGCAAATTTTAAGCTAACAGCTTTCCAGTCAGACAGTTCTTTATCATCATCAGCAGATTCACTGGCTTTGGGTGCCGACTTCGCTGCTAAGGAATTCTTGAATTTCTCGAGTTTAGCAAGAACCTGAGGATAGAAATACAGAAAAGAACAGGGTTAATCATCTTAGAGTGATTAAAAATACTAATGCTTTATCCATAGAAAATAACCGATAAATTACTTTAACAAAACGCTTAACTCTAATACTCCATAGCCTATAAGCCTAAAAGTTATCATCTTTCTTTAGAAAATGGTAAAATACTACAATGACAAATATTTCCACTTTCAATGTGTCCTATTATCAAGTCACTTGGAACACCTTCAAACCCCAACAGCAGGGAAAAAAAAAAGCAAACAAAAAAAGAAAATGCTAAATAATAATAAGACAGATTAAAAAGAAAAAATAACGTACATCATCTTCACGCCCTTGTAATCTGCGTCTCTTCTGCTTCTGCAACTGTCTTCCTCTCTCAGCTTCATTCAATAGCTGCAAATCTGCATCAGCATTTGCAATACGTTCAGCTCTTGCTTCAGACCCTACTCCCTTCTTCTTTATGGACAACTTTTCCGCCCTCGGTTTATCATCATCGTCGTCGTCATCATCAACCACTCGTGAAGCATTTGACCTGGCAGGAAGAAAAACCCAATCATAATTCCAAAATCCCCACAACAAGCTTGCATATGTAGAACATACAACTAAAATACACTCTATGCTGATAAAAAAAGAAATTGGCAAATCAAGATCAAGAACCTAAGTAAATGCAAATCTACGTGATAGCTGACAGTCTCCTGCTTCTTTATGCTTCTGTTTTTATTTTTTATATTTATAAAAGCTTCTCTTATAACTGATGTGTACAGCTCAGTTTTTTTTCTCCTCCCCTTAACAAGGAAAATATATTGATAAGATTGAACTTGGGAAAAGATGGGAGCATACAAGATTCTCTGTTAAAAAACAAAAAATCAGTAAATAAGTCAATGGAGCATATTTTTTCAATATCACAACATATTTGAGATGGAAATTCCTCTAAAAAGACCATGTGCTTTACACCAGTGGCCAAATGTTTAATTCGATCCCACAAAACATCTTTGCTAGAATCTTTAGAGTTTCGGGTCATTCTGGTAATGAAACTGCAAGACTGCTTTAGCAACTAGTATCCTCTTAAGAAATCAAGGACAAACATATATGAATTTAGTGAGACATGCTGCCAAGAATCAAGAAAAACAATTAGCTTTGTCCCCCACTATCAAAGTAGGGAAAAAGAAGCACACACTTGCCACACATAAACGAGCACCATCAAAGATGGATTCTTGTTTTATGTCATATTATATTATACAATTTAAAAGACATAATTACATACGAGTTTACCCAAAAAAAAGACATAAATTTTATTTATACCACAATGTATTGAATATATCAATGTGAACACCAAAATTGAATTTTAAATTTTGATCATTTTACCTGGCTGCTGACATATCCTGGCGATCTGGACTGGATTTTCCTGCTTATTAAAATAATAATAAGTTAGTAAGCCTAAAATACACTCCAAATTCCTAACCTCAATAATCATTAATCCATTACCCCTATGATAGTTAAATTTAATATTCTTCATATGTTTGTGACTTCCATTTTTTTTTCTGCTGTGAATACAAAACCATGGTTATAAGAACCAAATCGAACTGGTCGGTTCAACCAGACAACAAACTGGTCAAGTTCAAGGCAAAAAATTGATTGCAAGCTAACCCATCAAAAACTGGTAAAAAAAATTGGTAAGTAGGTCTAAATTGTTTGGCCTAACATATTTTATTATATCCGGTTCAACTCCAAGTAAATCTCAGTTGAACCTTTATTATACCTTGTACGAAACTAAGTAAATGTTCTCCTAGAGTGTTGATTCAGCAAAAGGGTATTTTACGGTCAACATAGTGATCTAAAATCAATCATGGTGAGTGTCAAACTCTCCGTTGTCTTTATATGGTAAAGCTAAACTCTTCAAACCATGACATCACTTGCTAAGTAAAATCATGACATCACTTGTTAAGGCTAACATCCAACGCCGGATTCTTCTCCAATTCCCTTTGACAGGTGCCACATATTGACAACACTATGACTTGATTGCACCTCATTTTTTTTTCTTTCTTTCACAATATTCTAATCCTATTTTCAAAATTCTCTATTGCTTCTAGTTTCTTGCATCTGTATCTCTGCAAGAACCATTACCAAAAGCTGCTTAAGTCTATAAAGGTACCTCTTTCCTATGACTAGTTACTAAATGTACTGCTATATAGGAAGAGACTTGAACAATTGCCAAAACAAAATTATAACCTGTTGTAGATGTGGAGATAAAAAGTGGAAGTGCAAGGGTTATTATGATTTAACAGTTTTATGTCATAGATATTAGGTCAAAGAAACTTTCCTCAGTAAAACCATAACTATTTCTTATGGCAAAGGTTGAGTGTTTACAAGCTAAGATATACAGATAAGCAAGATGATGACAGACATACCATTTTTCACCTTTGGCTTGGGAGGAAGGTCACCCAATTCCTTCCGCTTTTTCAGTATTCGCCTGCGCATCCTTGCATCAAAATCTGCTTCATCGCCATCGTTGTCGTCGTCGTCATCACCAGAATCAATATTACTGGTTTCTAGATCTTTCTGAGGCTCTTCCTTCTTGGTTTTTAGTGCATCCCTTACAGTTAACTGCAGATCCCTTGTTGCTTTACTCTGCAACGTAAAAACGACTGATCTTATATTTGTCGTTATTTGATATAACATTTACCCCATTAGGTTATTATAAAAACTACGGACATTCAGGTGAGACTATTGGTATTACAATGTAGTGCAGATTCCAGTTCCATAAAGTATAAACAGATAAAACAATAAAGATCAATAACGTATTAATCTATTGAGTTTATCAAGCAATAGTTCTACTTGAGAAGCAAAATGAAAACTTAAAGGTCATATTACCATTTCATTGGTTTCTTCCCTCAAAAGACGAGGATCATTCAAGACATCATGACTGCTCTTAATTTTTTGCTTCACTGATGCCAATTCCTTTTCTTCTTCTTCAGCCTCTTCCCCAAACGAAAGCAAGTTCAATTTTCTGCATTATGAAATTATTAAAATCAAGCAACAGTTGGCTTAGATACTTGCCAACACAAACCAATGAATTGAGTACTACAAAGTTGGCTCTCTTAGGTATGAGAGAGGACTTACTTTACACCCTTTGTCTTCGAACCTTTATTTTCTGTATCAGGTGTAGCTTTAGTCGGAGGTTTCTGAAGATTTCTTGGCACAATATCTTCAAATGGGTTCCATAATACCTACCAAGAAGAAACTGTGGAGGTGAAATTCTTACTCCCTCAGACATAAAATTTAAAGATTTTGGATATGTTAGTCATAATATGAACATACCTCAACCGATAATATCTTTGGGGGTGGATTTAAAGGCCGGTCGTTTTTATCAGTTTCAACTTCGCCTAGCCTTAAAAGATTATACATTGTATCTCCTGTTACCTGAGAGAAAATAACAGTGAGTTCAACCACAGGATCCCTACAAAATTGCAAAATTGTCACAAAAAAAAAAAAAAAGTTCTGATTCAACAACATTCAAGTACCTTTCCAAAAATAGTGTGCTTCCGATCAAGCCAGTCACAACGGTCAAGGGTTATGAAAAACTGACTCCCATTGGAATTAGGTGGCCCAGCATTGGCCATTGCAACCAATCCTCTGTGCTTGAATTTTAGACGCGAATGAAACTCATCGGCGAAAACATCCCCATAAATACTCTCACCACCTACAACAATACATTATTTGCAAACATAAAAACATATCATTTCACAATTAAAAGAAGACCACACATACATCGTTGATAAAGATCAAATTTGGAAAGTAAAACACGTGCTTTTTTTAAAAAATATATATATATAAATATTTGATAGACCTTAAGGAAAGAATGTTTGGACAATGGACATTATATTTGAACAATTTTCACTAATTCAACTTATCTAACTACCCTCACAATCTTAGTCAATATGTGCAAAGGATGGCAAGGAAACATTACTCTTTCTTTCCCCAAAACACTCTAATGGCTATATTGATAAAAAACCAATCGGCCAAAATGACCTAAAACAATGTTTTCGACTATTGGATGGACCCACCTTTCCTATTTCGAATCATCAAACCACAACACTATTGTTGATTCTAAACAAATTGTGATAGAATTTCTGGCAGATAATTTTAGTTGTGCAGCAATAGCCTTCAATCAACTCCCCAGTAAAACTTTGCTTATAAGCTGTTTTGAACACAAAATAAGCTAATTCAAACACAGGCATAATATCAAACCAACCGGCAATAAAAAAATTTTAATTATAGCATTGTAGTATCATTCTTTCCCTCAAAATCCTTTAATAGTTGTTCAACCAACCTGCACCAAAACCGGCCACATCATATCATACTAAATCAGCTACTCACAAAACACACCAAAACAAGGGCATATCAATACCTCTGATTCCAATTTTAAGACTAAATAAACTACGTGTCCAATTCTATTTTCTCCCCGAAATTTTCGATAGGAAGAGAGTCAAGAGTGTAACTAACTCACCATAGCTTCAATTTCAACACTTAATTTGTAAACACTAAAATCCAGAACTCAACCAAACCACATGCCCATTCTCAATTGTGCAAAAAATTTCAGGATAAAGATGTAAAGAGTGTTGCCAAAAACTTCAATTCTGAGACCTAATGCGATAGACACTTGAAACCAGCTCTGAATTAAACCACGTACCCTATTCCAAAGCTTCAATGTTGACACTAAACGCAGGAAAACTAGAAGAACCTAACACTGACTCAAACCACAAACTCATTTCCAATGGAGCTGAAAATTTTGCATCACCAAAGCTTCAATGTTGACATTATCAAATTAAACATAAACCCTAAACTAGAAAAACCTAAACCCTAAACTAAAGCACGCGCGAAATTCGAATGACGGTGGAAAAAGAGGGGATTAGGGTTACCGGTGCCGGTGCCGGTGGGGTCACCACCCTGAACAAGGAAGTCCTTGATTATGCGGTGGAAGATGGTGTTGTCGTAGTAACCTTCCATGCAAAGCTGAACGAAGTTCCTGACAGCTTTGGGAGCTTCCTTCGGCCATAGCTCGATGTCAAGTGGGCCCCGCGTGGTGTTGACAACCACCTTCCCCTTCGTCGGCGGTTCCAAAACGTATACCGTCGACATCTCTTCCTTGTTCTTCTGATTCTCAGCAAACGATTATTTGATTCTGATTTGTGCCCAATACGGAGCGTTTTCGGTGCGATTTATCGCCCGATATCGGCGACGGAGCCAAGAAAGAAGCACTCTTTTCCTTTGCTTGTTATATAACTAAACAGCATAAATCTATTATTATCACCTTTTGCTTTATCTAATGAGTAATGAAGTTTAATTAAATTATTTATCTTCAAATAAAAAAATTATTTTGATATTAAATTAAAATTTATTTCGATACTATTTTTGTGTTATTTAATATTAAAATAATATTTTATTTAATATAAAAATAAAAAATTTGATTAAATTTAATTGGCTAAAATAAATATATAAATAATATTAACGATAATTATTACTATTATTAAAAATATTAGGAGTGCTTATCATCTTTCTTATTTTAAATAAAGAAAATATTTTAAATATTTTATATTTAAAAATATTTAAATTTAATTTTTTAAAAGTATTAAGAGGACGATCTATTATAATTATCTATCTCTACTCTATTATTATTAGGTGGAAACTACTAAACCCCTCTAAATTAGAGGATAAATTACCCCTTATGATATGTTTAATTTTGATTGATTGTTAAGTATGATCAAATTTAACTTTTTATTTAACTTTAGTTATTCTAGTCTAACTTATTAATTATAGTTGGGCTCTTTTTATAAATTATTAAAATTTTTATGCAAGTCTCGTTTTATAAATTTTTATTTCTTTTAATTATACATTTAAAAAAATTAAAATATAATTAAATTCATTCCTAGTCCGTGCGTGATTAACGCTGCAGTGGGAACTTCAAGGGACAAGAAGCCATTGTTGAAAGATAAAAGAAGAAATGAACGATAATTCGATTAAAATGTCTTCAGTAATTTAAATTGAAACACTGAAGCCATCGGTTTTTTAAAATGCTATTGTTGGAAGATACAATTCAAAAAGCCATCGGTTGGAAGATATCCAGATCTCAAGTGTTTGTTAAGTACATTATTTTCCCAATAATAAAAGGCCAACTCATGTCACTGGGAGTTTGGGAGGTAACAATCGACGCTTTTGCCTCCTAAAGGTGAAAATTTTATTCCCTTTGAGTTCCACTACGGCGTTAACCACCCGTATACTGGGATAGATTTAATTATATTTTAATTTTAAAAAAAGAGACAAATAAAAATATTCTCCTTTAATGGGCAACAAGAAATTTTTAAAATATTTTAATAAATATAAGACTTGTGTAAAAATGTTAATTATTTTAAAAAATACCCGGCTATAGTTAAAAAGTTAAGTTAGGATAACTAAAACTAAATAAAGAGTCAAATTTAATCATACTTAATAACCAATTAAAATGAAACATATCAAAATGAATAATTTACCTTCTAATTTAGAGGAGATTGAATAGACTTCATCTTATTATTAATACAAATTTTTTAAAATATGACACATGTTTTAAAATATTCTAAATAATTCACAAAGTTTACATCGGTTTCCCCTCTCAAAAATGACACAAAATCTAGGACCCTGTCTTGAAATTTTCATAATTTTTGAGAGATTTTTAATATTTTAAAATTTGTGGGGAATTATTTTATCTTTTATCAGTTCACCTAATATAAGTTATAAGCAGAATATTTTACGAAAAAAAAAATAGAAATTACTTTGAGTATTTCAAAATAAAAAATACTAAAGTGTCTTATTTTAAAAATTTCAATACTCATTTAGGTAATTACTATTGGGTTGGGTTCTTTTCCAAATGATATGCAAATCTAACTCTTTCGGAGTGTCTTAGACCTACTCGTACTCACATTCAGAAGTGAGGTTTTTGAGAGAATTACAACAACCAAAGAGAAAAAAAAAATAAGAGAGTGCATTTTTTTTTTCATACAACACAAACTTCAATTTGCGTTTTTTCACTTGTCAACAGTTGGTTGGATCGTCTTGAATTTAAACTGCATGCTCGACTTATATAATTCTTCATTTTGACCGGTAAAGAGTTTGATTGGAGAGAGAAATTGAGGTCGAACAACGGCCTCATATTTTAAATATTTTCATTTTTTCATTCTTATTTTGTAAGCTTTGTTACTTTAGTTTTATATATGCTAGTTACTTTAAAATTGTCTCGAATGAACATAAAAATGTTTAGGTAATATTAAGTAGCTTAATATGAATTGAGGCTAAATATATTTTTATCATCTTTAATAATTATGTTAAAAATAAATAAATGTAGGGTAAAGTATGATTCATTTCCTTAACGTTTACGAAAAATTTTAAAAATATCCCTAACATTTAGTTTGATTCAATTTTATCTCTAACGTTTTTTTTTGTTTCAATATTATGCATAATCGTTGACAAATTGAAAACATTGAGGATAACATTATCAACGTTTAGGGATAAAAATAAAATCAATCAAAAAGGTAAAATGTAATCAAATTAAACATTAAGAATTCTTTAAAATTTTTAACAAACGTTAGAGACATAATTCATACTTTGTCCACAAATGTAAATTGCCTAAGGATTTAGAGGATTACCATAGTATCATAAGGATCTAGAGAAATAGCACACCAACTTCTCTAGAAAAAAAAAAAAACCTATATTATGAATTAATTATGCTATAATAATAATAATAATAATAATAATAATAATAATAAATATTCTCTAGAATAACAATAATAAGCTAAGTCAGGCTTGGTCAAAGTGCCTAAATTAAACCCAAAAATTTAGAGGATGATATTAACATGTTAGCTGTATCCGTAGATTTTTTGCAACACGAATTAGGGTTTGCATGGGTTGGTTCCATTTTCTATCTCCAAAAGAGACAGAAAAAATCAAAGAAAAAGAAGGAACCAACCTTGCTAGGCTTCTCCTCGTCGTCTTCCTCCGCTTCTCCTCGGAGCAAGTGGTAGTGGTGGCGACGACGGCGACAGCAACGGCAACAACAATAATTAATTAATATTAGTATATAGACATAATATATGAAAAACATCAACGACATGCCTCAATTAACCATGGTGGCTGTAGACAAAGATAAGAACAGCATTGATGCATTTCGTTGGGCCACTGAGAATATTGATAATCCAATTGTTATTGCCGTTCATGTGAAGGACAAAGAAATTCCTCATCGTAGGTACCCTCTCTCTTTTTATTTTAATTATGAATTAGAAGAATATAATGTTCAAGAATTAATATATATATTTTCATAATAAGAAGTTTATATTTGTTTAACTAGAACAGTTTTATTTAATATGTTCATGGTAAAGTACCGTTACTGCATGAGTACTTCTGTAAAGATTATTAATTTTTTAATAATTTTTGTTAATTAATGCCTACATAGAATATTAAGTGCTATATCAACACCTTAAAAACGATTCTTATTTTAATTCATAAGAGTTGTTTGAACCAAAAAACATGTGATTATTATAAGTATAGAAGTCGAAGTTATCCTCTCATTAATTAGGTAAAATGTGATCGTTTTCACTCAAACAACTTTTATGAATCAAAATAACATATTTTTAGGGTAGTGATATGTCACTTAATGTTCTATATAACTAATCGTTAATAAATTTGTTAATGAAATGACAAAATGATGAATATGATTAATTTTTAATTTTTTAGAAATTAATTTAAATGATAAAATATTTTAGACACAAATTTGACAAATGACCCATCTTTAAGGACTAATTTGATCATTAATGCATTAAGCTTCTATTCTTATTGGAAAAGGAAAAAAGAAAAAGAATGTTTAATTAATTATTGTTAATATCTGATAATTGATTATGATTATGTATGAATGCAGCGGGCAAGAATGTTTTCCCACCTGACGATGATGATTTAGAACTTATTTTCAAACAATTGCGTGAAGAGTGTCATCCTAAAGTCGTATGTAATTGAGACTTCTATTAAAAATTCACACTTTACTATTTATTTTCTTTTTCAAGGTATAATTACCCATTTGATTTCCATAGTTTCATTCAATAATAATTTTTTAATAATTAAGTGTCTATTATTTAAAAGTATGTTATCACATTTTCATGTTATATATACAAAAATATTTCAATCAAATTTCTATATAGTAAATATTTTCAGTCAACTACTCCTTATAATTAATATTTAAATATTTTTTAGTTAAATCCCTTTGTTAAACCATTTTTAATCAGGTAACTGAATTAAATAAGAAAAATGTATAAGGAACTAACTTTTTAATTAGCTAATTTCTTTTACAATAATTCTATTTGCACATCAAAATCAATCACTAAAATCAGCCATCATGTATAATATATATTGAAATATAAAATACATATATAGTTTAACTCATATTTAATATATATTTTATATTTCAATACGTATTATACACTGTGATTGATTTTGATGTGCACCTAGCATAACACTTTTTTTATAATTGTAAAAAATCTCATTCGTTACGAAAGATTTAGAATTGTTTTTTGGTGTCAAAAAGATTTAGAATTTAGTATTTAGTTTTTTAAATTGAAGTTTAAAATTTAACATAAAAAATACTTTTAAAGAATTTAGTTAATATTAGCCGAAAAAAAGGTCGCTTCCTAATTATAAATCTTGAAACAATATGAAAACTTACTTACAATATTTCTAAACTATAAAGATTTGATTACAAATTTTTTATATTATAAAAATTAATTTAAAATTGAGTGAAATTATAGTGAGTTACTCTTATTATTGTGAATCGAATGAAGGTTGAAGAAGTGACTAAGTTTTTTTGTTGAATTGGGAGTTGAATTCAGGAAAAGATGAAAGAAGCTGTAATTTATGATAGTGATGTTGTGAAAGCAATAATAGAATATGCAGCAAGGAATCGTGTTCATACCCTTGTTCTTGGTGCACCCACCAGCTCCAACAAGAAGAACACTTTGGCCAAATCTCTTTCTCTTCAATTTACTAAGGCATCAAGCAAGTTAAGTTCACCTTAATTACCTTCTCACACATACATACATGCATGAAATTTAATAATAAAACAGTGATATAAAATAAAAGAAACTAATAATTAAGTTATTATTTAAAATTAAAAAAATTTATCATTCGAAATTGATAATAAAAACATTTTCATAAATTAAACCCACTCATAACAACAATTTAGTTTAAAAATTGCCCTTTATAAGTTCTTACATTTTAAAAATTTTCAACTGAGTTTATCACTAGTTTTAAATTCATAATAATTATTACTGTACTAAACATATTTAACTTAACATAATATTCTATAACATATTTGCTGATGGTATGAGATAGATGAAAACGGTTTTGAATATAGGTTTAATTACTCTATTGATTTATATAATTTCGTCAAATTTTTAGTTAGGTTCTTATACTTTTTTTTCTTTTTAATTAGATCTTTATGCAATATCCAATTTTTTAATTAGATCCTTACCGTGGTAAAAAATTGATTTAACAGAATATTCTAGTATACAAAAAGATATTTTGTTACATAAGCCCTCGACGGCTGAACATACGAAGAATATTCATCTTTAATAAAATACTTTGTTAATTTAAAAATTAGATATTTATATGGACCTAATTGAAAGAAAAAAAAAAGTTTAGCGACCTAATTGAAAATTTGATGAAACTATAAAGACTAATAGAGCAATTTAATCCTAAAAATATAAGAATTTTTTTTGGTGACAATCCTAGATATAAGAATTTGATTACAAATTGAGAAATTATAGAGATTAAGAGAATACTTTAACTTAAGAATGAAAATTTTGATTAAGGTTTCTTATTATCATTTATTATTTATTATTATAATGTGATTAGGAAAGTGAAAGGCATAGAAGTAGCAATGGGAGTAATGAGATCAGCACCAGAATTCATATCAGTGTATGTAATTAAAAAGGGAAAGATAGTGGCAGCAAGAGCATCAACACACCCATTGATCATTGGGGCAACACCACCAAGGCAATCTACTGCTGATTCTCTTCATCAGCATGACTTGGAAAATAATGGATCACTAAGGTGCCAACAAATAACAACAATAATAATAATAATGAATTTTCAAATATTTATGTCACATTGCATGCATGTTCATATTAATAAAATTTGTTCCTAACTTTTTAAAGATGAATATTAATTTGAGTTGAATGGAAAATAGGGCACCATCACAACCACAATTGCACAGAGGATTAAGCACCAATAGCAGATCTCAAAGAATAATGAGTGATAACAGAAGAAGGTTTTCAAGGGTTGATTCAATGGCAGAGAGCGTTGACCTAACCAGAAGTCGTAGAGAATCAAGGTTATCAATCAACCCTGAATCATCAACAATAATCTTTGATTTGAATAATTACTCTCCTTCTAATAATAATAATGGGATAATTGCTGATTCTTCTGCCTCTGCTGTGACAAATTCCATTCATCAATCGTTGAAAATCACAAAATCCAAAAGAGAAAAGGTTGGTAATCAATTACTCCTACATATATTACATTTTGTTTGAAGAAATTTTGGATATATGTTTGGCATGTATTATTTTTTAAAAAAAATTGTCTTTTTTTAAAAATATATCAAAGAAAAAAAAGGTTTTCATGGTTTTTTTAATGTATTATTTTTATAATTTTTCAAAAAAAAACTAAAAATAATAATGGTAAAAAATTTCGTTTTTATTATTTTTAGGTTTGAGCGACCAACTAAACTTTTCCTAAACAATTCTAAATTAAACACCACTTAGTCCTAATAAAATTTTATTCCCTATAAATCCTAAAGAATTACTCTCATCGGATATATTAATTTGTCATCGTTTTAAAGAGAATTAATTTATCAATAATACTTTCTCTTAATTTATTTTATAGTAATATTTTTTATAGAGATATGTTTTTAGAACTTGTACTTATCATATAATAAAATTTGTTAGCGATTTATTTATCCAATATTCATATTAATAATTAAAACATTAAAACTTTGTTAGAAATCAAATTGTCAAATTTCTTAGGGACTACTAGGTATTGATTCTTTAAGGGTTTTTTTTTTTTTTACAAATTATTAAAAAATATATTTAAAAAGCATAAAATAAAAATAAAACCTATCAAATTCTAAATTTCTTTTTCTGCATTTACTTTTTCTCTTGTAAAATCCTACAAATAAAAACCCAAAAAAAAAGGCTATCTTATTATCCAATGTATACTTTCATTTGCAGAGTGAAGTTGAAGCTGAAATGAATCAATTGAAGCAAATGCTAAAGGAAACTATGGACTTGTACAGTGTAGCTTGCAAAGAAGCAATTGCAGCCCAAAATAAGGTGATATATATATGACATGTATCAATAATAATTAATCACCAAAGTATGATCTTTGCCTCAAATATCAAACGATAGACTAATATTTATGATCAATACTTAGCTTTCATGAAAGATAGAAAAATAAAATAAATAATTTGAAATAGTAACAAGATTAATAAGATAAATAATTTTTGAACAAATGTTACAATAGACTAGTACTTAATGAGAAAAAATATTAAGTCCCTAACAGAAATTTTAGAGACCTAATTATCTTATCGTATGAGTGATAATTTATCGTGAATATAATTAACGCTTTCATAAATATATATATTTTTTAAAAGAAAAACTGAACGGACAAAATGAGATGTAAATAAATTGAAAAAATAATTGTTTAGTGTTATTTTAATAAAACGTCACAACAATATTACACTTCGTTGTATCAGGCTAGGGAGATTAATCAATGGAAATTGAACGAGGCACCTAAGATCGAGAAAGCTAGGCTAGCCGAAGAGGCGGCGGTGGCGCTAGCCAAGGAGGAAAAGGCTAAGGCGAGGATGGCGATGGCAGTGGCGAATCAAGCGATGAAGAAGGCCGAAGAAGAAGCAAAAAGAAGAGCAGAGGCAGAGAGGAAGGCTAAGTTGGAGGCAGAGGAGAAAGAGAAGGCCTTAAATGTGTTGGCTTATAAGGATTTTAGGTATAGGAAATACACCATAGAAGACATTGAAAAAGCTACTGATAATTTCTCCATATCATTGAGAATTGGTGAAGGTGGATATGGACCTGTCTTTAGAGGCCAACTTGATCACACCCCTGTTGCTATCAAAATCTTGAGACCTGATGCTTCACAGGGCAGAAGACAGTTTCATCAAGAGGTATATATATATATACTTAAAGGAACTAAATTTGATTAAAACGTTTTTTATGTATATGTTTTTATTTATCTATCATATTCCATGAAGTTAATATATCGGTAATGCTACATGTATCATTGTACACCTCTGGACATCCCATTTTTAACACGGAAAAATATAAACATCAGCACAAAAAATGGGGTGTATAAAGGTGTACAGTGATACACATAAATTAATTATATATATAATAGCTTAAGATTTTTTTTAAAAAAATTTGTCATATTAATATTAAAGATATTATATAACCAAACTATATCAAGATGGATCTATCTATTATCAAATACTTTAATCTCAAAAAAAAAAAAAAATCTTACGCAAGAGAACATGTTAGATATAAAGTCATTAACATGCCTAAAGCTTTTGGTTTCATGACAAGATTATTATTCTCTAATTTAATTGTCATATTTGTTTATTACCATTATTGTTATGAAATCTCTAACAAAATCCTATGATCTTGTTCTTTCCCCAACTCATAGGTTGAAGTATTATGTAGCATTAGGCATCCTAATATGGTCCTTCTCCTTGGTGCTTGCCCTGACTATGGATGCTTAGTGTATGAATTCATGGATAATGGTAGCTTAGAAGATAGACTAATC
>JASCZI010151098.1:111321-124683 GCA_036250425.1 Stylosanthes scabra | reverse complement strand
AAAATAATACTCCTCCTCTCCCATGGCCAAAACGGTTTGAAATAGCGGCCGAGATAGCGACCGCACTCCTCTTTCTTCACCAGGCTAAACCGGAGCCAATCGTGCACCGAGACCTTAAACCGGCCAACATTCTCCTTGACCGAAATTTCGTGAGCAAGATAAGTGACGTCGGCCTAGCAAGACTGGTACCATCGTCCGTGGTCGATTCGGTCACACATTACTACATGACGACGGCGGCCGGCACCATGCATTATATAGATCCAGAGTACCAACAAACCGGAAGACTAACACCGAAATCAGATGTATACTCATTGGGAATAATGCTACTTCAAATAATCACAGCTAGGCCTCCATTAGGGTTACCTCATCAAGTTAAAAGAGCAATAGAAAAGGGTCAATTTTCTAACGTTCTTGATCCATCGGTAACTGATTGGCCAGTTGAAGAGGCACTAAGCTTTGCTAATTTGGCATTGCAATGTTCAGAGCTAAGAAAAAAGGATAGGCCAGATCTTGCAACAGTTGTAGTGCCAGAGCTTAATCGTTTAAGAAACTTTGGTTATGAATCAACTGGCCATAACTATTCTTCCTTTTAAAACAAACACCTACACAGGATCAACACTTTCAAATACATAAAATCAATTATGTTAAATGTATACTAAAAATTAACTACCAAATCAGTTACCGAATAAAATATATGTTAAAATATAAAATATATATTTAAACAACATATATATTCATATATAAATTCACGATAACTGATTTGGTGTCTGATTTTTTTGTATACACGTAGCATTTTTGGACATGTGCATGCCAGATTTTGTATATTTTTATTGGCTTAAATTATTCCAAGTTCATGTGTATATGTCTGTAGATATTAGTAACCCTTTTTTGTTTGATGAACAAAAACTTACTTAGGTACAAATGAGCGCTTACGAAATTTTTTTATAGGCCACCCATTAAAAAATCTCATAGAGAACACATTTATTATTAGGATTTAGTTGCTATGGAACTAAATTCATGTGTTGTGTAACTTGAAATTTTCAATAAATTTTAAGGCGATGGAAAATTATCTTTTATATATCATAAAGAGAAAATTTGAACCTAAAATCTCATGTTTACTAGGGCTGCACGCGGATTGGATCGGATCGGATATGGTCATTTTCTGTATTCGATCCGCACAGTTTTTATCGGATCAGATCGGATACAATATTCGCAGTTTTGACCTTCATATCCGATCCGACCCGAGTGCGGATATATCCGCGAATTGCGGATCGGTTGCGGATATATCCGCAAATGAATCAATTTGAAAAAAAAACCTCCAGGCTGCTGCCATAAAAAGAGAGCTCAAAACTTAAAAGGCCCATTCTACTTTATTTTTCTCAATATTCCAAAATTATTATTCATGCCTAACATTTTCCTCCTGATTTCTCAATACTCAGCAAATTAAAAATTAAGCAACATTAAATACCCAAAAAAAAAGCAAGATTAGATAATATCAACTTTAACAAACAACCACAAGATTAGCACTTCAGCAAATTTTAGCATAAACTCTAGAAATCTCAACCCTACTCCCTGCATTAAGAAACCAGAAATCACAACATAACAATAAGAGAAACTAGAATATTTAATCAGAAACTTAAATCATAAGAACAATAAGAACAAAACATGTATGGGAGCAATAACTGACCGTGCAGCAAAGCAAAATACATGCAATGAGTCATAACAAGCAAAATAAAAGCCAAATTTAAAGTTAAATCAGAACACACAAAGCATTCAATTAAAACACACAGCATAAATTGAAGAACACACACACAAAGCATTCAATTAAAACACACAACAGAAATTGAAGAACACACAGAAAGTATTCAATTAAATAACAAATTGAAGAACACACACAAATCATTAAGTTAAAACAGACAACAGAAATGTTAGAACAAAACAGAAACACTGAAGGATAAATTAAATGATAAATGATAAAAAAAAGTCAAGAACAGAGGCTTACAGGAACAAATTGAAGGCGGCGATGAGGCGGGTTATGGTGGCTGTTTGCAGCACCACCGATGAGAAGAATGGCGAGAAGATCGGCGAGAAGAACGGCGTGCTGAAACCCTAGCCTTGAAGCACGATGGTGATGGAAAAACTAGGCTCCAAGAAACACGACGGCATGAGGCGACGATTCAAAGACGAGGCGACGACGATGCACAGATGAGGTGGCGGCGAGCCTTGAAGAATGAGGAGGACGATTCGAAAGAAGGAGATGTGAGAGCACAATGAACGGTGAAGATCCTTGAAGTCTTGAAGGTGGTGGCACTGGCGGAGAGACGGCGGTGGGAACGACAAGGTGTGGGTGTGTGTGGGCTTTGAGAGGCAGAGGCTGCTAGAGGGTGTGTGTGGTTTAGGGTTTGTGTGGTGTGAGTGAGTGTGAGTGGGTGTGTGCAGTGTGAGGGGAAGAGTGTTTGAGTGTGACGGCTACTAGGGTTCTTACTCTTCATAATTGTCTCAAGTAACATATATATATTTTTTATTTTTTTTAATATTATGTGCGAATATGCGGATTATCGGATCGGATATGCGGATGTCTTGGCCAAATTCGCAATCCGATCCCTCAACTCTTCAGATCGGATTAGATTCGCAAAATTCGGATCGGATTTGTGGATTTTACTGCGGTCTGCGGATCTGATTCGATCCATGTGCAGCCCTAATGTTTACTGCTAAAAAATCATCACTATTAATTAGTAAATAAAGATAATAAAAAGACAACAAGAAGCAAGCACAGCACAAATCATGAATATTAAAATTTAAATTCATAACATTCTACTTTTAAAATTAAAAATTTTCATTTAAAAAAAAACAAATAGTCAATTTTTCCTTAAAAAATTGGATCAATTTAGTTAACTTCACCAATTTCTTACAAACAACCGGCTCGTACAGTTTGATTTTCAAAACCATGATCCAAATTTAACTCAACGAGTGAACTATCAACCTTGTCCCTATTCATTTTTTTGAATGACATAGCGGCCCCTGACAATAAAAGGAATAAGGGCTCCTCAGCAGCCTTTTCGTCGTCCATTGTGGCCAAGAGGATAGAGATTTTGAGATTAAGAGGCTAAAATGAATTAGGCAAAAGTTGGAAAAGGGGCTTCGTGGGAGTATATAAAGAAAGGGTAAAATTGTCTATTTTAAATCCAAATATAACCTTAAGAACCGATTTGAAAAAGGTTTGGAATCAATTTAATTTTTACCCGAAATCTTTTTTATTAAAAAAATAGTTATCCCATTAAGTAATATAAAAGTTTAATTTTGATACGATGTTCGTTTTTTTGAATGACTAATTATGATGTCAATGAAAAAGAAAGTTATTTTTTATGACGTAAAATAATTAGATATTTTTGTAAAACATCTTAGACTAACAATGCATTAAAATTAAATTCATAACATAATAAGATTAACAATAATTTTAGATGTACACCTATTTTGATCAATTAAGTTTAACTAAATTATATATTTTTATACTCAACAGAGGACTATTAAAATGTCAAATAAGAGTTCGTTTCGATGATATTTTTTGTGTTATTTGACACATAAATAATGTTCTATTTAACATGACAATAAATAACATTTTTTGAAAAATATTAATAAGCAAAAAAGGACCGTTGGAGCGTGATTGCGGTCAATT
The DNA here is from genome assembly GCA_036250425.1 of Stylosanthes scabra. Taxonomy (NCBI): domain Eukaryota; kingdom Viridiplantae; phylum Streptophyta; class Magnoliopsida; order Fabales; family Fabaceae; genus Stylosanthes; species Stylosanthes scabra. The sequence goes on along the minus strand of JASCZI010151098.1, from coordinate 121,007 downwards.
CAACTATTCAAGTGTTCAAAATTCAGACACAACACTGTTTTAAACCGTTGCACTTTCTCTCTCTCCCTCATCAAGAACTTGATCACCATAGCGTTCATTTTTTCTCTCCAATGAGGAAGATGGATCCTACAACTCCACGTACAAGAACAAGGTACAAAATGTTGCATCTTTATAACTAATTTGCTTTCTTACTTCAAACAACATAGCTCCTTATCTTTCTCTTTCTCTCACTCTCTCACTCAGTCACTCACTCACTCATTGAATTCTGACGCAATGTTCTTGTTTTTCCTTTTCTCTGAATTGGCACTCTGTTTCTTGTTTTATCTGTTTCTCTTGTAGTTCTTGCTGCACAAACTACCATTTGCAATTCTCAGATAGGTATCAAGAACGTGGCTTCAATCTCATCAAGGGAGGGTCTCGAAGATGTGTTTTCATGGCGTTAATATTCTCCTTCCTTGTTGACAAGGACACCGTAATTCTCCTCCGCTAAGTTCTCTTTCCTTTTCTTTGAATTAGGGTTTCATTTATCCAGAATTGAATTAGGTTTATTTGCTCAAATAAATTTATGGAATTTAATTGTATGGAAATAGCAGGTTTATGTAGTGTACACATGGGAAGTAAAACTGGGCAAGAACCTGAAGACGCAATCAAATGCTTGTTCCTGTTCTTGAAGGAAGAAGGTTAGAATGGATGCCACTTTTTTCTTTTGGAAAATTCTCCCTTTCTTTTTTTGTTAATCATATGTGATTGTTTGATTGATTTTTTAACAGTATTAGAAAATGGCACTGAATTTCTTCTTTCTTTTTGAAACTATATATAAAAATTTCTAACATACAAATCAATGGCTTATATTTGTTAACAATTCTCTTATGTTCAAATTATGACCAGGAAATAGAATACTTCACACCACTCATTCATGGAACTCTATGAAAGCATGGAGATTCTTGGACAATCCACCAAAAACCAAACATTGATACAGGTGAGTATGTAGTCTTTATTCGCAGTTATACCTTTATTTCCATAATAAATACCAAATTCTCCTGTAACTTAACGAAAAATAGAAACCATTCAAACTTTCTAATGACTCTGGTCTTACTGCTAAGTAATCTTTTCAATAGGTTGTAAGTATATAAATTGTTTTATTAGATTAGGTATAATGAATTTGGTTCATAACATTTAAAAAAGTGGTTTTCCTTAATTCCATAATAGCACTGAATCCTGTCATATGGGATCACTCTATGTCCTTTAAGATTTGTACTATTATAACTCCGATCATCTTCTTATATTTTATGGATGTCATATAATTCAATTAATCTGTTTGAAACTTGGCTTTCGTCATAGTTGGTAATATTCTTGAAGAAGCATTTCAGGTGCTCCAAGTATATGGTAATCTAATAATTTTAATAGTTGATTTTAATTATAAAATAATTTTAAAATATATATAAATTAAAATGTACCATTAAGATCATTGGATTATCGTAAACCATGGAACACCTGAAATGTTTCCTATTCTTGATGAGGTATGAGTTGCATTTGATGCGTCAATTTCCAATGCCAAGTGTAAATGATTTATATTTCAAAAGGACAAATAAACCTCTTAAAAACATTCAAAATAATTACTGCTAGAAGAATCCATTAAAAATTCGCAGGATTGAGAATGGAATCGATCAAGAGAAGAAATAGGAATGTGAAGAGCACTGCAAAGAAACTTCTTTATAACTTATAACCCTCATTAAGATCTCACTTCAGTTTTCACAATTTTCACAATTGAACAAAGAAACCCCAAACCCCACCCCAATACTGGAATTTGAGCATTAAAATGAACCCAAAACAATATTAATAATAATGAAAAAAATATAGAAAAATCTGGCACTGAGAGGGATAAAGAGCTAATAATACAAAAGCAAGAGAAGGAAAAAGTTGAAAACTTTACCGTTATACAAAGTAGAAAATGACCGAATATTGGTTCAACAATTGTCTGAAAGGGGAGAATAAGAATACAACCACTTCGAGAACAGAATAATAAAAATTTGTTATAAGATATTATGGATGTCATACTACCGCCATTATCCATTATTATCCATTGAGTAATGCTAGAGAACCAACGTTGGGGATCAATAGAGAGTCAATGAGTGTAATTAGGGAAATAATGAGTGGTAAAAGGCGAGAGAGAAAACAAGAAAAAATGATATTGGCTCCATATTGTCTCCCTAATATTGGTTTCCAAGACATTCTCTTATTCATTATACTTACTAAACCACCATGTGATATTATAAAGTATCTTTATTGCTGTAAAAGAAAGTTTAGGGAGCCTATAATTTGTTAGCCAATAAGTGGCCAATAGATTTTTTTCTTCTTTTATCTTTTTCCTTTTATCATAAATTATTTCTCTAATTACAGTCATTGGCTCCCTATTAATCTTCTAATATTAATTTCGTAGCATTTGACAGTGAGTTGGAGTAGTGGGTTGGAGCAGGGATAACAATCATTGTCTTAGAAATAATTTATTATTGTTATCTCATGAGCTCTACCTATATATATATATATATATAACTACTTCTTATTTGAGGTAGAACAATAGAACACATAAAACTCGTATACTAGTAGTACTTTTTATTTGAGGTTTCCTATTATAATCATATAAGTGTTCCTTTATTTTATTTTCAACAAAATATTATAACACGTTATCAACACGAATCTCTAATCAATTTGCTTTGAAGCACGAAACTCTGATCAGGTTGCTTTGAAGGTATAAGGTACTAATTTATTAATATGTCAAATCTTTCCCGTTTAGAATTTGTACCACTTAACATATCCGATAATAATTTCTTGTCATGGATACTGGATGCTGAAATGCATCTTAATTCAATGGATCTTGGAGATTCAATTAAGACCGATAATAAAGCATCCCTGAAGGATCGCGCTAAGGCCATGATCATCCTTCGTCGTCATCTTGACGAATGATTGAAAAATGAATATCTTACAATAAAAGATCATGCAGATCTGTGGAAAAACTTTTATGAAAGATATAATTACCAAAAGACGGTGATACTTCCTCGAGCTCATTATGAGTGGACACATTTGCGTCTACAAGATTTTAAATACATCAGTGATTATAATTCTGCTATGTTTCGAATTTCCTTACTACTGAAATTATGTGGGAAAATATCACTGATAAAGATATGCTAGAAAAAACTTTTACAACCTTCCATGCCTTTAATGTGCTCCTGCAGCACCAATATTGAGAAATATGTTTTACCAAATATCATCAATTAATTTATTGACTTCTTGTTGCGGAACAAAATAATGAATTACTCATGAAAATCATGAAGCACGCCCAGCAGGCGCTGCCCCCATTTCCTGAAGTAAAAGTGACAAACTATTACCCTAGAAGTGGTAAAAAGCAAGAGTTTAAATAAAAGAAAATTTTATGGAAGGAAAAAGAATTATTTTCATAAGAAAAGATCTCACCTAAAGTGGAAAAGAAATGACAGGCATAATAAGAAAACAGAGAACAAATGTTTCTGTTGTGGTGGTAATGGCCATTGATCGCGTACCTGTCGTACGCCAAGCATCCTTGAAGAAAGATCATAAAGGAAATGAAATAAATTTTGCTTCAAAGGATGATGCTGAAAATTACGCCATTCACTATGATGTCTCTGAGTTCTTCGAGGATCATGAAGGGAATATTGGTTATCTGATTAATGATGGAAAAGATTAATGACCGTATTTGTTGCTTTTATATGTTTAAGTTTTATTATTAAATAATGTAAGAGTTGAACTTTAATTTCTTGTATTTGAAATCCATGTGTGATGTTTTTGAATTCAATAAAATATTTGTTTGTTATATGTGTGAAATTATTGGATTATGAGAGTGTATGACGGTGGTTACACTTAAAGGAAAGTTGAGATTTTTGAAAAAGATAAAATATTTGTTTGTTATATATGTGTGAAATTATTAGATTTTCCTTTAAGTGTAACTACCATCATACACTCTCATAATCCAATAATTTCACACATATATAACATACAAATATTTTATTGAATTCAAAAACATCACACATGGATTTCAAATACAAAAAATTAAAGTTCAACTCTTACATTATTTGATAATAGAGCTTAAACATATAAAAGCAACAAGTACATCCATTAAACTTTTGCATCATTGATCAGATGACCAATATTCCCTTCATGATCCTCGAAGAAATCAGAGACATCATAGTGAGTGGCGTAATTTTCAGCATCATCCTTTGAAGCAAAATTTATTTCATTTCCTTTATGATCTTTCTTCAAGGATGCTTGGTAAAGATCAACCAAGTGCTTTGGCGTACGATAGTACATGACCAATGGTCATTACCACCACAACGGAAACATTTGTTCTCTGTTTTCTTATTATGCTCGTCATTTCTTTCCCACTTCAGGTGAGATTTTTTTTTATGAAAATAATTTTTTTCCTTCCATAAAATTTTCTTTTATTAAACTCTTGCCTTTTACCACTTCTAGGGCCATAGTTTGCCACATTTACTTCAGGAAATGGGGCAGCGCCTGCTGGGCGTGCTTCATGATTTTTATGAGTAATTCATTATTTTATTTCGCAACAAGAAGGCAATAAATTAATTGGTGATATTTGGTAAAACCTCTTTCTCGATATTGCTGCAGGAGCACATTAGAGGCATGGAAGATTGTAAAAGTTTTCTCTAGCATATCATCTTTATCAGTGATATTTTCCCCACATAATTTCAGTCATGAGGTAATTCGAAATATAGCAGAATTATAATCATTGATGGATTTAAAATCCTGTAGACGCAAATGCGTCAACTCATAACGAGCTCAAGGAAGTATCATCGTCTTTTGGTGATTATATTATATCTTTTATGAAGGTTTTTTCATAGATCTGCAGGATCTTTTATTGTAAGATATTCATTTTTCAATCATTCGTCAAGAGGATGATCATGGCTTTAGCGCGATCCTCCAGGGATGCTTTATTATCAGCCTTAATTGTATCTCCAAGATCCATTGAATTAAGATGCATTTCAGAATATAGTATCCATGACAAAAAATTATCACCAGATATGTTAAGTGGTACAAATTCTAAATGAGAAAGATTTGACATATTGACAGATTAGTACCTTATACCTTAAAAGCAACCTGATCAGAGTTTCGTGCTTCAAAGCAAATTGATTAGAGATTCGTGCTGATAACATGTTATAATATTTTGTTGAATGTAAAATAAAGGAACACTTATATGATTATAATAGGAAACCTCAAATAAGAAGTAGTACTATTATACGAGTTTTATGTGTTTTATTGTTCTTGTACTCATTAGAAGCTCACATATTGACACGGATTTTGCAATCCTAAACTCGGCAAGTATACTGAATCGTACAAGTAATACCACAGTGAATGGATATCGTTCCCACGAGGATTGGCGGATCAAACAATATAACTTAATTTACCTTATTGACTAGACAAAATCACAAAACAGAGAGCTTGAATTGTAATTTTGAAAACCAAAACACTAAACAGTGAGCAAGAGAACAAGTACGTGAAAGTTAAGAATGGATTTATGAAAACAGTGAATGAAAATAGTTAAGGACTTGGAGATGTTTTACCCTAAGCTACTAATTCTTAATTTCAATTTCTTCTTTAACAAGTATGATTAAATTCCCAACGAATTCTAATTAACTAAACCCTAATCTCTTAGTAATTTAGTTTCCCTAAACCTAACCAATTATCAATCTCTTGACTAATCAATTAAGAATAGAAGTGAAGCACAAAAACAGATTCAATTTCTATTAGAATTCAATAGTGATTTTAGATAAAGTTATATGTCACATACTTAACCTATTTCTAAACCTATTGATGATTCTAACAGAGTGAAAGTTGCATTAGTTATCAAATCTCTATCTCTAGTTCAATTGATAATTAATGAGAATTAAGTTTCCAACATTTGTTATGATCAATTAAAATTCTCTAAAACCTAATTAATCAAAACACATAGAAGAAGAATACCTCTCAGTGATTCTAAATATGAATGAAGAACAAAGAAGCTTAATCTTTGAATGCTTTTGTAATCTTATTGCCTTGATGCTTTTAGAGCTCCATAATACTTCTCTAGCTTTTCCACTCATAGATATTTAATTATTTGATTACAGATCCCATTTTTGAATCTTTAGCCAAGCTTCTGAGAAAAGGAAAACATCTTCTCTTCTCTATGCTCATGTCTCTTTAAAAGGAAAAAGAAAGAAAAGACAGTCCCAAATTTTTATTAAATCAATTCCATAATTGCATAATGAGTCCTTTTGCAAGTTTCTTAGAATGTTGTTCATGATGAGCAACATTAGTTACAATCCACACTGAAAAAGAGAAAAGAAGAGAAAGGAAACACACACAAGATTATTATAGTGAAGAGAATACAACAATACAACATTTTCATTCTTCATTTAGATCATTGTCCCTGGCCTCTGAAGCTTTCTTTTTCCCACGTCCATCAACATCTCCGTCTTCAGCTTTTTATTTACCTTTTCCTTTGTCCTCCTCAGCTTTAGAGGCCGAAGTTGCTCCTGGCCAGCAATTTCTTGGTTGGGTATTCATGCCTCCAGAAAAATGCCCTTTCCCTGCCCGTACATTGTTTCGCATCCACTCAGGAATGTCTTCAGGTAGCCTGGCAGTGAGGTAGGGGTTGATTGGACACCCCAGCATAAATAATCAATCTTCTCTTCATTGTTGCTATTGACTCGTGCCCAGTATTGATTTGCTGTGGTGAAGTCTTGTTTTTGTTTTTTCATGTTCCTTCATGGCCTTGCAATGCTCTTTGTATTCTTTCCTGTGGGCAGCTAAATCTTTTTGCTGTTTGTCTTGGCTCTTTTTCAATTCTAGCACTGCTTTATGGGTGATGTCTTACTGGACTTTGAGTTCTTCAATATATTTGTGTTGTTACACTCTCAAATCTTGAAATTCTTGCTTGTATATTTTGTTTTGAGAGCGCATGTCTTCAAAGAAAGCATTTTGTTGATCATGAAAGTCTTTGAAGAGGTTGGTTTGGTCAACCCTCATTCCTTGAAACTGCTGGGTTAGTTCTTGCCAGTTGAACTCTTGGGGAAAATTGAATTCTTGTTGAGGTTGTTGTTGTGGAAAGTTGAACTCTTGGGGAGGTTGTTGTTGTGGTTGCTCTTCTTCTTGGAATTGTTGATGATCTTGTGGAGGAGGAGGTGGAAGGAATTGTTGTTGAATCTGCTGCTGCATTTCTAAGAATTTGTTCTTTAATATGCTCTCAACAGTAATTGGCTTTTCAGAGGGGATAATCTCATCCCCTTGAACTTTCTTTTTGATCCCATTGACATATAGAAGTCTGAAGATGGCACTAGTAAAAGGAAGCCTTTTGTTTGGATCCTTGGTTTTTGCTGCAGCTGAGATGTTTTCGGTGATGAGTACCTCAGGCTTGATTTTTAGTCCCTCCATGATAGAGTGGACAGAGACAGCCCTTTCCACTGCAACTTCACTATTGTTGGAGGTTGGCATTAATGAAAGCCTAACAAAGTCAAACCAACCCTTTGCAGTTGGTTTTAGATCTCAGCGTTTCAGTTGAAACAGCTTTCTTTTGATATCTAGCTTCCATTGGGCATAATCTTCACCAATGCCCCTCAAAATTTCATCTAATCTTTGGTCATCAGATTTTCTTCTAACTTCATATGATTGCCAATCTTCATCAATATTGGGCAGTTGGAAATCACCTTGATGCTTTCGAGAGAGAAATCAATTTATTTCCCTTTTACATAGGATATGTAGAGAGGGTCACTGTCTTTCTCTTTTTGTCCTTTTGGCGTTGGCATAGAACTCCAAAAGGACAAAAAGGGTATAGAATAGGGTCAGATTGTCTTTCTCTTTTTGTCCTTTTGGCGTTGATTCCTTGGTCCAAGATGTGTTTGAAGAGGACAAGGAACATGCTTTTGAAGAAATTTGTGCCACTAAAGAGGAAGACACTCACGTGGATGAAAATCCAAAAAGAGAAGAAAAGAAGAAAGCTCAACAAGAATTGAAGCCTTTGCCACCTTCCCTCAAATATATGCATTCCTTGAAGATGAAGAAAAATTCTCAGTAATCATAAATGCATCTCTAAACAAGGAAGAAGAAGAAAAATTGCTCAAGGTACTCAAGGAACACAAAACAGCACTTGGGTGGACAATTGATGATCTCAAGGGGATAAGTCCAACTATGTGCATGCACAAGATATTGCTAGAAGAGAATTCTAAACATGTTGTGCAACCACAGAGGAGGCTTAATCCAACAATGCAAGAAGTTGTTCACAAGGAGGTGATGAAGTTATGGGATGCTGGAATTATTTACCCAATTTCAGATAGCACATGGGTAAGTCCTGTACAAGTGGTTCCAAAGAAAGGAGGGATGACAGTGGTGACTAATTCATCATCTCATATTAGCTATACTTGCTCTCTTTGGGAACATAAGGCTTGATTTGCTCATTTTCCTTGAGGACTTCAGGGGGAGAAACGTGAGCTTCTTCTTGTTGCTTTGTCTTGGGGCTTTCTTGAGTGGTAGTAGCCTTTGTGTTTGTTTCTTTCTTCTCCTCTTGTAATTGCTTGCCGCTTCTCAATGTCACAGCTTTGCACTCTTCTTTGGGATTAGGAATTGTGTTACTTGGAAGAGTGTTTGAAGATTTTTCACCAATTTGCCTTGCAATCTGTCCAACTTGCACCTCTAAGTTTCTGATTGAAGCCTCTTGATTTTTCAATGTAGCTTTTGTTTCATTCATGAAACTAGTAGTGCCATCAACAAACGTGACAGTGGAAACAGTTAGCTTTTGAAGAGCTTCCTCCAAGCTAGAAGGTTGCTTTGGTGCTTGTGGTTGCACAAGAGGAGGGCGTTGCTGCTGGAAATTATTGTTGTTGTTGAATTGCCTCTAATTAAATTGATTTCCTTGATTGATTTGATTTCCTTGATTCACTTGTCCTCCCCATCCAAATTTGGATGATGTCTCCAGCCAGGATTATAAGTTTTGGAATGGGGATCAAAGTTGGGTTGCCTTGAACTATTGTCCATGTAATTGACTTGCTCAGTAGTAGATGGTTGATCAAGAATCATGGCACATGCATCACTTGTATGACCTTGGTTTCCACACAAATCATAAGATCCAATTTGTGTATTCAAAGCTGCAAGTTGCACATTGCTTAACTTGCTGTTGAGCAGATTGATTTGTTGAGCTAATGCTTTGTTTTGAGCTACCAAAGTGTCAAAAGCTTCAGCTTCTATGACTCCCTTTTTCACATTGCTTCTTTCAGAAGGAGTGGAATATAGATATTGGTTATTAGCAACCAATTCAATCAAATCTTGTGCCTCCTCTACAGTCTTAGTATGAAGAGATCCTCCAGCTGAAGAATCAATTTGAGCTCTTGACTATAATGTTAAACCATTGTGTTCGGCTGCCATGTCTAGTTGTTGTTCAAGTGCAGCTTGTCTTTCACGCCTTCTAACTTCTCTTCTTCTCCTTAAGAGTGTTCTTTCGGGTTCAGAATCGTAGCCTAAGTCGTCTCTATTCCACTGCATGAACAATCAACAAAACACTAGAGAAAAGGTTGGAATCTCCTAACGTCAAAGTGAAAGGAAATTCCAGGGGGTTAGAAAAAAGAAAATCTGTCTTAGATAATCAAAAGATTGTGTATTGTTAATCC
>JASCZI010151098.1:86562-111244 GCA_036250425.1 Stylosanthes scabra | reverse complement strand
AGTGCACCGAATCGTACAAGTAATACCACGGTGAAGTGGGTATCGTTCCCACGAGGAATAAAGGACTAAACAATACTATCTATCAATTATTCTAATAAGATCAAATTAAAACTTTGAAGAGAATGGTGATGTGTTGCACGAAATTAGTGAGTAAAGAGAGCAGAAAATTACTTGTGATTAAATCAATGGAATGAAATGTTAAGAGCTTCAGAGATGTTTTTCCCTTGAGGGCCAATGTATATATTTGAATATCAATTCTAGATTCTCAGTTATCAAGCACAACGAATCTAGTTTAACCAAGCCCTAATCTCTTAGTAACTTAGTTTTTATTTACCTAATCAAAAGCTAATCTCTTAGTCAATCAATCAAATAAATAAGTGAAGATCTAAATCAGATTCAAATCCTTATGAGTCTCAAAAGTGATCCTAGGTTAAATTAAATGTCACTCTATCCAAACTAGTTCTAATCCAATTTTAACCCACAGAATTATTAGTTTCATAACAATTAACTTGACTATCTCTAGTTAGACTTAATTGATTATGTGATTCAATTTTCAGCTAGCATAAATCAATAGATCTTTCAATCTAATTAATCTAGCCCTAGACAAGTTAAGAACACCTCTCAGTGATTCTAAACTATTGGGATGAAGAACAGAAAATTAAATCATACATAGAAGATTACTGAAAATACCTCAATGAATTAATAAACGAATGTACACAAAAAGCTACCTCATGCTGGGTGAACAAAGCTCTTCACCCTTAACAATGGAGTAGTTTAGCCTTGCATAATAAAACTAGATCTAAGAAAATAAAAATATGTGCTAAGTGTCTAACCCTAGGTGGTTACATCACTCTTTATACCTATCCTAATCTAATTTCAAATTCAAATTAAAATCTAATCTAATCCCTAATCTTATCTCCTAAAATTACAAGATCTTATCTTCTTCTCTTTAATCTTCAATCAATCTTCTCTTGAGTCTTCCAATTATCCCCTTGATTAGTGGATGAGATTGAGATCTAACAACTTGGATTGGATTGCTTTTGACATAAAATGAACGTTGTTAAGCTTTTGCTCCCCACGTACAATGCCACTGAATCCACGTATAACGTGGAGCTACTGCTAAATCTTGGGTGTTGTTCTTTAAGTCCCACGTATGACGTAGTGATGCCCACGTATAACGTGGGCTCTCTGTCCAAATTCTCATTTTTATGTTTGAAGCCCACGTATGATGAGAGAGCACTCACGCATAACGTGGGCTCTCTGTCCAACTTTGCACCTTTCTGCCTCATGCCCATGTATGACGTGGTGATGCCCACGTATAACGTGGGCTCACTATCTAATTGTGGGTTTAACTGTTCAATCTTCACGTTTGACGTGGGAGCTTGGCGCGTAACATGGACCTACTGGGAGCTTAATTCTTCAATGACTTAGTGAAGTTACACTGGAAAGGGTTGTCCGTGTCCACTCTATCATGGAGGGATTAAAAATCAAGCCTGAGTTACTCATCACCGAAAACATCTCAGCTGCAGCAAAAACCAAGGATCCAAACAAAAGGCTTCCCTTCACCGGTATCATCTTCAAACTTCTATATGCCAATGGGATCAAAAAGAAAGTTCTCAAGGGGATGAGATTATCCTCTCTGAAAAGCCAATTACTGCTGAGAGCATATTAAAGAACAAATTCTTAGAAATGCAGCAGGAGATTCAACAAATATTCCCTCCACCTCCTCCACAAGATCATCAACAATTCCAAGAAGAAGAACAACCACAACAACAAACTCCCCAATAGTTCAATTTTCCACAACAACCTCAACAAGAATTCAATTTTCCCCAAGAGTTCAACTAGCAAGAACTAACCCAGCAGTTTCAAGGAATGAGGGTTGACCAGACCAACCTCTTCAAAGACTTTCATGATCAACAAAAGGCTTTCTTTGAAGACATGCACTCTCAAAACAAAATATACAAATAAGAATTTCAAGATTTGAGGGTGTAACAACACAAATATGTTGAAGAACTCAAAGTCTAGCAAGACATCATCCATAAAGCAGTGCTAGAATTGAAAAAGAGCCAAGACAAACAGCAAAAAGATTTGGATGCCCACAGGAAAGAATACAAAGAGCATTGCAAGGCCATGAAGGAATACATGGAAAAACAAAAACAAGACTTCACCACAGCAAATCAATACTGGGCACGAGTCAATAGCAACAATGAAGAGAAGATTGATTATTTATGCTGGGGTGTCCAACAAATCAACCCCTACCTCACTGCCAGGCTACCTGAAGACATTCTTGAGTGGATGCGAAACAATGTACGGGCATGGAAAGGCCATTTTTCTGGAGGCATGAATACCCAACCAAGAAATTGCTGGCCAGGAGCAACTTCAGCCACTAAAGCTGAGGATGACAAAGGAAATGGTAAAGAAAAAGCTGAAGAGGGAGATGTTGATGGACATGGGAAAAAGAAAGCTTGAGAGGCCAGGGACAAGGATTTAAATGAAGAATGAAAATGTTGTATTGTTCTATTCTCTTCACTATAATAATCTTGTGTGTGTTTCCTTTCTCTTCTTTTCTCTTTTTCAGTGTGGATTGTAACTAATGCTGCTCATCATGAACAACATTCTCAGAAACTTGCAAAAGGACTCATTATGCAAGTATAGAATTGATTTAATAAAAATTTGGGACTGTCTTTTCTTTCTCTTTACTTTTAAAGAGACATGAGCATAGAGAAGAGAACATGTTTTTCTTTTTTCAGAAGCTTGGCTAAAGATTCAAAAATGGGATCTGTAATCAAATAATGAAATATTTATGAGTGGAAAAGCTAGAGAAGTATTATGAAGCTCTAAAAGCATCAAGGCAATAAGATTACAAAAGTAACCAGAAAAATGAAAAGAAAAATCACAAGGCTCTGAGAATCAATGACAAAAAGGGGTGGAGTAAAAATGTAAAATCCATAAAGAAATACCCTAGTCAATGCTTGTACTGTAATGTTTTGGGGAGACGCTAGAGCAAGTAAATCCGAGGGGTGTCTCAACACCTGATAACTTGAACCAACTGGGTCGGGATTATCAATTGAAAACTTAATCTAAATAGCTACCTCAATAGCAAAGCAGTAAGAGTCAATGCCCCAAAGGGAAAGAAAATCATATCTGGAAAAACAAGAAGCAAAATAAAGAGCTCTATAATATCATCTAAGTTTGATCTCAAAAGATGAAAGAACCTTGAAGATTACAGAAAAGAATTTCAAAGAAGGGCCAAGTTTTCGAATTGAAGGAAATATACTCTCTAATCAAAATCTTTTCCAAAATTCTTTTGAACTTAACAGAGTGATTCCATACTTGTTTGAGGACAAACAAGAATCTAAGTTTGGTGTTGTGATGCATGAACATCATTAGTGTTTTTAATGAATCTTTTCTTGCAAATTAAGAAATAATTAGTTTAATACTCAATTAAAATCATCAATTTTCATCATCATAACTTTGAGTATTTGAATTCAATGGTAATTATAGGAATTGAAGAAGACTAATAAAGATTTAGAAGAGAAGGAATTGAGAAAGAAAATGATCAAAGGCAAGCTAAACATTTAGAAGAAGTCAAAGGATATTTAGATGAATTTTGATGGAATTTCAAGAGCACTCCCAGAAGGTCACCTTTAGTGTGGCGTGTAACACATCCACGCCCAACACTTGATAAAAAATGGAGATTTGCAAGCAAAATATTGGGCGTGTAACACATCTTGAGATGTAAAGATGTGTTACATGCCAGCTAGATGTTTTAAACGCCAGAGAGATCTCATTTTTGGGCAAAGTCTTGGGTGTGTAGATGTGTTACACGCCCCAAAATATCAAGCTACTGGGAGTTGCATGTAATTGAATTTAATTAGTGGAATTTTGGTGGGAAATTAAGAGATGTAATTGGCCAAATTGGAAGCTTAAATCAAGGGATTAAATTGTAATTTGATTAGTGAGATCTTCTATAAATTAGATAAGAATTAGATTAGTTGATTTGATTTGATTTGAATTTGATTTGATTTGATTTAATTTTGATTTTGATTTTAGATAAGTTAATTAGTTATATAAAGGTCTCTAAACCATTAGGGTTTAACACCTTAGCTCTACGTAGATTTTAGATTTCAGTTTACAGAATTATGTCTAGCTAAACTCCATTATTGAGGATGAGGAGCTCTGTTGAAGGTTGGTCATCTTGAATGAAATTACATGTACTTTGTTCATGAGGTCCTCCACAAATACCACATGTTGCATAATTTCCAATGACTGAGACTTGCATGTTCCCCATTTGCTTCGTGATAGAATTGAGTTGCTGTGACAAAGCCTTGTTTTGAGCCAAAAGAGCATCAAGTGTATCAACTTCTAGCATTCCTCTTTTGACATTCCTCTCTGAAGAATTCATGTATTGATTGGTGGCCACTATTTCAATTAATTCCTCTGCTTCTTCAACAGATTTTCTTTGAAGTGAACCCCCTGCAGAAGAATCAATTAAAAGCCTTGAAGTGTGAGAGAGTCCATTATAGAATATTTGAATTTGCAATCAATCAGAGAACACATTTGTTGGGCACTTTCTTAGCATCTCTTTATATCTTTCCCAAGCATCATATAGTGACTCATTATCCTTTTGAGCAAAGGATTGTATGTCATTTCTCAATTTAGCTAGCTTCTGTGGAGGGAAAAATTTAGAGAGAAATTTGTTGATTAGTTCATCCCAAGTAGTTATGCTTTTAATAAGGTTGGGATTGTAACCAATGCTTTGCCTTGTCTCTCAATGAAAAAGGGAAGAGCCTCAATCTAATGGCATCAGCAGTGACACCATTGTACTTCAAAGTATCACAAAGCATCAGAAAACTTGCAATGTGTAGATTGGGATCATCTAGAGGGCTTCCACTAAATTGATCTTGCTGGACAAGTTGGATGAGAGGAGGCTTCAATTCAAAGTTGTTTGTTGCCACAGTAGGTCTAACAATGCTACTTCCACAACTATTAGTAGTGGGAGTAGTATAGTCACCAAGAGTTCTCCTTTGATTCCCATTGAGATTATCATTGTGATTTTCATTGTCTGCCATGTTAGATCGTTGTTGAGAAATTTCTTCTAGGATCTCTTGTTGAAGTCTAGATTGCTTTCTCAACCTACGAAGGGTCCTTTCAATTTCTGAATCAAATTGAATGGGTTGCCTGTCCATATTTCTCTGCATGCACAAATAACAAAGACAACCAACAAACAATGGGAATTTCCAACTTTAATAGAGAAGGAAACTCCCAAATTAAACAAAATAAAAATAGTTTAATTCAACTAGGTTTATTAAACTTATATTGTTGGTCGCTAATCAATCCTCGGCAACGGCGCCAAAAACTTGACACGGATTTTGCAATCCTAAACTCGGTAAGTATACCGAATCGTATAAGTAATACCACGGTGAATGGATATCTTTCCCACGAGAATTGATGGATCAAACAATATAATTTAGTTAACCTTATTGACTAGACAAAATCACAAAACAGAGAGCTTGAATTGCAATTTTGAAAACCAAAACACTAAACAGTGAGCAAGAGAACAAGTACGTGGAGTTAAGAATGGATTTATGAAAACAGTGAATGAAAATAGTTAAGGACTTGGAGATGTTTTACCCTAAGCTACTAATTCTTAATTTCAATTTCTTCTTTAACAAGTATGATTAAATTCCCAACGAATCCTAATTAACTAAACCCTAATCTCTTTGTAATTTAGTTTCCCTAAACCTAACCAATTATCAATCTCTTGACTAATCAATTAAGAATAGAGGTGAAGCACAAAAACATATTCAATTTCTATTAGAATTCAATAGTGATTTTAGATCAAGTTATATGTCACATACTTAACCTATTTCTAAACCTATTGATGATTCTAACAGAGTGAAAGTTGCATTAGTTATCAAATCCCTATCTCTAGTTCAATTGATAATTAATGAGAATTAAGTTTCCAACCTTTGTTATGATCAATTAAAATTCTCTCAAACCTAATTAATCAAAACACACAGAAGAAGAATACCTCTCAGTGATTCTAAATATGAATGAAGAACAGAGAAGCTTAATCCTTGAATTATGATCAAAACTTGAAATTGAAGAAAATCGAAAACTTGAATTAATAAGCTATGCTGGGATGAACAGAGCTTCTCATCCTCAACAATGGAGTTTAGCTAGACATAATTCTGTAAACTGAAATCTAAAATCTACGTAGAGCTAAGGTGTCAAACCCTAATGGTTTAGAGACCTTTATATAACTAATTAATTTATCTAAAATCAAAATTAAATCAAATCAAATCCAAATCAAATCAAATCAACTAATCTAATTCTTATCTAATCTCTAGAAGATCTCACTAATCAAATTACAATTTAATCCCTTAATTTAAGCTTCCAATTTAGCCAATTACATCTCTTAATTTCCCACCAAAATTTCACTAATTAAATCCAATTACATGCAACTCTCAGTAGCTTCATATTTTGGGGCGTGTAACACATCTAAGACTTGGATGTGTTACACGCCACATCAAAGGACCTCCTGGGAGTGCTCTTGAAATTCCATCAAAATTCATCTAAAAATCCTTTGACTTCTTCTAAATATTTAGCTTATCTTTGATAAATTTCTTCTTCAATTTATTCTCTTCTAAATATTTGTTAATCTTCTTCAATTCCTGCAATTACCATTGAATTCAAATACTCAAATCTATAATGATAAAAAGTAATAATTTTAATTGAGTATTAAACTAATTATTTCTTAATTTGCTAGAAAAAATTCATTAAAAATACTAATAATACTCATGCATCATGTATGTATATATATATATAGCTCATGAGATAACAATAATAAATTATTTCTAAGACATGATGATTGTTATCCCTGCTCTACTCCAACTCACTATCAAATCAAATGCTTAAAGAACAGCAATAAAGATACTTTATAATATCACATGGTGGGTTAGTGAGTGTAATGAATAATGGCGGTAGTATAACATCCATAAACCGATCCAAATTAATACATCAGTATGCATACAATTGATCTCTTTAACAAAATAAATAATCATATAAATAATCAAATAATTATTGATAATTATTCTTTTAGTCACAAATGTTTGAGTTCAAAATCAATTTGATCCTAACCTTTTTTCTTTATCAAATTGATCACAAAAGTTGCATTTCAGTTTAAAATGACCACTTTAAAATTTTTTGGACAAAAATACCCCTCCATGTAACGCACAACCAAAGCCTACTGCTCCAAATCCAGAGCTCAAAGAAGAAGAAATCAGGGAATTGTAGACACTCCCTTTATTCCCTACCACACCATTGGAATTATCTTTCTCTTCCAATCATTACATGATCCATTAGTTCTTGCATCCCCATCGTCCTCAAATGTTAGACCCGGAATTAATGGAAAATTTTAAAAAATCTAAATTGTTATCTTCTTCGCACTGCTCTGCTGCTTATGAAGGTCGCCAACGTCTTCTTCGATTGAGCATTTTTTTAACCTTAAACAATGTTTCAATTACTAGCCTTTAGACTTAGACTACTTTGCCATGTGCCATGTCGCTACTGGCCACAGAAGATCAAGCCTCCATAGAACTCCCTAATAATAATGTCAGCAAGCACACCTCTCTTATTATTAGGTGATTGTTGGCCATTGTTTACATATGCTTACTAACAACAGTGGCGCACCAAAGGGGGTCAGGTGAGTTCATCTGGTTCACGACACAGAGTGGCGGTGGTGACGGTGGAGATGAGAGCACGGTGGTGGAAGCGGTGGTGATGGTAGAAGAAAAAAGTATATCATATGAACAAGTAATAGGAAATAAAAACGAAGATGATGAGGTGGAAAGAACATCAATACCAATGATACAATCTTATTTTTAATTCTATTAACAATGATAAAGGACAAAATCTTCAAAATGATTATTTAAATAGAAATGAAACCTTAAAAATCAATTTGGTAAAAAAAAAAGTTTAGTACCAAATTAATTTTGACCTTAAATTTTTATAACTAAAAGAATAATTATCCCAGTAATTATCTTTTAACCTTCAAATAGTTAATACATAAGTAGATAGTTAATGTGATTATTACTTAGCTAAAATAAGAATATATTTTTTGTGCAGAAAATAATAATAATTAATAATTAGTTAGTTAATATTAATCATATTAAAAATAAGAATAAATAATAATTGAAAGGGTATTTATATTTTTTTTAAAGAGATGACATTAAAAATTTTTATTTTCCTGACGGTATTAGAAAGTTCTCACTCGGTTAGAATAGCATCATTCGGGCTAGAAATTGAACAAATTTGTTGACTACATTAAAATTGAGCCACAACTAGCCTTAAATAATTGTCAACTTAAGCTGGTTATTTTGGGCATTTAACCCTCACAAAATGACAAAAAAAATCCTGGCAACCTGATCGTACTACATGAACAATATTTTCCAATTTGTGTCGGAGAACATGTAATAATTTTTCTATCTTGTGTGGTAATATACATGTTACATATCCATAAAAACTTATAAATCAAATAAGTAACTCATAAAATATGAAGAAAAACAATTATTTAAACAAAATAAATAACTTATTTACCATAATTAATGAATTTACAAAAATTTACCAGGGTTGTTTGGAATTGGACGTGGTGCGGGAAGGATGTACAGGGCTCGTCGACCGGCTGGGGTATCATTGTCGAAACCTGCAACATTCCGTTCCGGAACATTCATAGGAGTGGCTGCCACGGTTGGGCCAAAAAGGACATTGGAATATCCGCTATCATTGTACGTTATTTGGCTATTTTTGGCTCGCTTGTCAAGACTCTCGGAATAACATAACATAAAATGGTAAATTTTTGTAACTTTATTAATATTTATTTTATTTAAATATTTTTTTTGCATAAAATATATGTTAAAATATAAAATATATATTAAAAATATGTTAAACAATAAATATATTTATATATAAATATATAATTACTAATTTGACAAATGATTTTTTGTCTAAACATTTTTTTTTAGAATCATTATTAATTACGCTTTAACCTTTTAATTTGGTGTATCGTTACATGCATTGTCGCAAGATATACAGCCAGCATTATTCCTTTGTATTCTTTCAAACAAGAATGTGTGTTTGGAAATGACAAGTAAAATCTAGACTAAGAATACTAGCTTTCGAAGTAAAGTAAAGTGTGTGTCTCTATATATATATATTTTTACGTAGCTAACCAATAAAATTTCAACCAGTCAACAATTTAAATTGGATGTTCTATTTTTTAAATTTTAGATATTCTATTTTTTTAAGTTTTAGATGTTCTATTTCTATTGTTGATTATTTTAGGTTTCGAATGTTTTCTATTTTTAAAAGAAATTATAGATGTTCTATCGATTCTCATTTTAGATGTTCTATAAACAGTAATTATAAATGCTTTTTTTCATTGGTTGATTGTTGATTAAAAAAATTATTGATTACTTATACTTTTTCCTATTATCACATGAAAGTATATATAACACTAGTACCAAGTTGATCCAAAAGCAAAGTTTATATCTAGGGAAAGGTATCAGAAGAAAGGGTAAATTGGGGAAGAAGCTTTCCTCTTGATTCCCCTACCATTTTGTAGTCTACCATGAAGATGCCAAGGAGTGTGTCCATATATATATAAGATGAACAAAGTTATCTAAACAGCAGAATTTATTATTAGTATATAATAATCAGCAAATATTTTATATTTATAAATATATAATTTACATATTTATTTATTAATTTTTTACTCATATTTGTTATATTTTATGTATATTATTTTTAAATATTGCTCATATATTATATATATTTTGCACTTATATTTTTATATTTACTATATATAAACACATTGCTGGTTATATTTTATGATTACGCCAAATTAAATTTGTTGAGTATAGAGAATTTATCATAAAGAATTATTTTTTAATTTTTTATTTTTCTAAGGAAAAGCCTCACATTACAACTGAATGGGAAAACAAAATTATTATATGCACAACTTTTATGTATTCTAGTAGGTCTTTCACTGTACTTTATTAAAAATAACAGTTTCGTTAACCACCTTCTTTTAGTAGATATCAAATTAGCACACGTATAAAATATAGTTATTGATGTATTAATTACTTTTTATTTTGTGTGATCCGCCTATATTAATCATATTTTTATACAGGTGTAAAGTTGGTATATACTAAAAAGATACGTGGATATATATTTATTCTAAAAATAATCGATAAAAAATAAGAGGCAATTAAAAGTTTGTTTTATAATTTATATATGATATATAAAGAAAGAAAATATATAGAAAAAATATATAAAAGTTGTTAAAATTAAATGTGATACTTGATTATGAACTGAAAGAAAGCTAGTAAGAGAATTAATGCTTTAATTTTCTGCCATGCATCATCAACACAACACCTTGTCCTTAAGCAAGCATAGAATATAATCAAAGCTTCCAACAAAAAGTCACATATAACTATCAGTTCTCTTTACTTTGTTAGTTTGTGTCACACACATTATTTCATATATGAACATACATACATACCTTCCTTCTTTCTCTTCCAAATTCATCCCTCTTTAGTAGTTATTATTAACACACAACATGGAATTCATCAAAACACCTTTGGTTCCTTTGATCTTAAAATCTATATTCATTGTTCTTGCTTTGTTAGCCAAAGTAACATTTGAAGACAAAGTTAATGATGATAATGAGGGTTTAAATCTATATTGCATTAGTGAATGTGCCACGTGTCCAACAATATGTTCACCCCCTCCATCTCTTGCATCATCAAATTCAAACCATAATAATCCTCCAACAACACCCTCAAATTCAAATAATAATAACAATAATAATAATAATAATAATAATAATTCTCTACCTCCACCAATTCAAACATCAAATCCAAACCTTCCACCACCACCACCACCACTTTTAACATCATACCCACCACCACCACCATTGTTAACATCATACCCTTCACCACCTTCTCTAATCATAACATCAAACCCTCCACCACCACCACTTCTAACATCATTTCCTCCACCAACAATTCCAAAAGTACCCTTTGCTCCGCACCAACCTTCTTTCAATAACTATCCACCACCCTCGCAGTCGCAACCATTGCCTCAGTCTTCTCCTTCTCCTCCTCCACCGTCGCCAAAGAAGTCCAACAATAACCCTTCTTCTCCTTCATTTGGAGGACAACCTAATGTAATTTCTGGACCACATGACTATCCATATCCTTATTACTATTATTATTCCTCAGGTGCACCATCTTCTTCTCATTATTATTGTGTTCATCATGTCATCAACTCAATCCTTCTCATTATTTTGTTGAATTATTGTTGGTGAAGAATAGCCTGTGTATGTATGTATATAATAATGTATATATATATAGTGTTACATAAAATTTGATATATATGTAATTAGCATTTGGGGGGAGGGTGAGGGAGACCTTTAATTTGTAATTTGTTTGCAAATAATTCCAGTTAATTATTTGTTGTTGATTTATTTTTAATTATTGGTGATCTTAATTGGTAAAAATTTTACTCTCTCTCTTGTTCATATTATTAATATTTAATTTGTCTCTTTTTACTTATGCGCAATATTTAAGATAATAATTATTTTCTATTAAGAAGATAAATAAATACAAGAAAGAGACAAAAGAATTTCCAATATTATATTTTATCATTTTATTAACTTTTTATTTTTAATCTTTCTCTCTAAATAATAGATAAAATTTAATAAGTAGCAGTTTGAAATTGAAAATGTCATTTTATATATAACAAAAGCGAAAAGAAAAAGAGAAAAACAGAAAGAGCGCAAGCAAAGAGTTATTAGTGTATGGAAGACGAAAAGAAATGTAAATATATATTGGATTCATAATAGATCCGGCTACATCCAATTATGTAGTTTATAATTTATAACTTTTTTCTTATTAACGACATTTTAAAATATTTATATGTTCAAAAATTAATTTATTTAACCACAAAAGTGTGGTTCAGTGTAGTTCACCACGTATTATTTTAACCAAAATTTTGAGAGCTCAGCCAATTTTATTTTGGACATACAAATGGCCAACTATTTGCACTTAGATCACTAGCTATATTTAATTAGTAATGGCGGATGAAAAGAGAAATAAAATAATGTATTTAGATGCAAACGCAATCCAAATCCTTCTGTATACAAATGAATTAAAAAAATACAAACAATAATTATTTGTGAAATCGGATAGATATATCTATCTCTGGCCAGCAACTTCATCAAACCAGAATAATAATAATAATAATAATAGTAATAATAATAATAATAATAATAATATGGCGGCGCTACCTTAATAATTTGCTGAGTTGCTAAAAAAAAGTCAGAGATTCATAGATTTATTAGACGAGAGTCTATGTTTGTTATTAATGGCTTGTCATATATCCCATCCACAAAACAAATTAAACTCACCACTGTGTTCAAATATTACGTGTTCTTTGCTTCTAAATATGCTATCCCTTAACTTCCACGCCACCATTTTCTTAATATTATTATTTCAGGCCAAATAAGACGCCACCATTATGATATCCATGATGAAATCTTTTTTTATATATATATATTAAAAAGTGAACTTTGTTAGAATGGTTAGATTTAAACAATTATATTTTATTTATACTAATGTTTTTTTTGTGTGTCTATTTATATTAATCATTTATTAGTGAGTGATAAATTCTTAAACATACATAATTAAGACCGGTGACGGATTAGTTTTCGATGTTAAAGATACCAGGGAGAGAGCAATGCAAGAGCTACCATACGTGCACGCTTCCCTTGTGAGTTGTGACAGTTATTAGGCAACACTGTAAGAGATAGATAGAAAGATAAAGGAGGAATGATATTACACTTAATGACATAAATCTGTATGTTTATATCTCTTATCGAGTTACGCAT
The DNA here is from genome assembly GCA_036250425.1 of Stylosanthes scabra. Taxonomy (NCBI): domain Eukaryota; kingdom Viridiplantae; phylum Streptophyta; class Magnoliopsida; order Fabales; family Fabaceae; genus Stylosanthes; species Stylosanthes scabra. The sequence continues at coordinate 98,292 of JASCZI010151098.1, read as the reverse complement.
TTACTAGGGAGAAAGTGGATCAGAGAAAACGTAGTAACTGTTAGGATAAGTGATGAGTTATGTCGAGTAGTGACTTAGGGTTCGTTTAGTTGGAGAGAAGAAAATAGAGAGAAAGGGAATAGAGAGAAAAAAAGGGAAAAAAATGAATTTGGGTGAATTTTTATTTTGATTAGATATGTTTGGTTGAAAGGAAAATGAAAAGAAAATAAAAACATGTAATATTACAAAAAGACTATTTTACCCTTATATATTTTAAAATGTGTTAAAGACTAAAAGGTTAATATGGACAAATCAATTGGTGTGATATTCTCCCCTCACTTTTCGTGCATTAGGGGAGAGAAAAAAATTTCAGTGGGTCCCACTAGTTTTTTTACATTATTCATATTTTCTCTTTGACTTTTTCCTCTAACCAAACAAGGGAAAATAGTCATTTTCCTTTCAACTTCTCTCCTTTCCTTCTCCATCCTTCTATTTTCACTCGAAACAAACACACCCGTGTATATAAAAAATTAAATATTAAATTATTTATCAATATAAAATATAAATTAAAAATAATTTAAATAATATATACGTTATACATAAATATTTTGTGATTGAATTTTGATGTTCTAATAGTTACTTTTACTCTTTTTATTGTAAATATTTTGTAATTAGTTAAAATCTTTATTCATCGTAAACTATTTCTTATGTAATTCTACAATATTTAATTAGCAAGATGGTTCATTTAACTCGAATTTTTAAATTCAAAAACAAATTTTCTTTTTAAATGAATAAACGAGCTTATCTCAGTTTAACAGCCTCAAATTTTATGATTAGTTAGTTGCCACCTTTGAATTGCTACATTCCAAAAGTTCATTATTTGTGGCTGTTTTTTTTAAAGAAAAAAAATTGATGTATGCAATGTAATATGATTAGGTAAACTGAAATCTTCAAATAAAATAATAATATTTTATATCTTAGCATTTTGTTTTGAAAATCCTAGTTGTAACGCTATAATAAATATTTCTTTTAATACCCTTTTATTTTATTCTTTTCCATTGATTCAATTAAGCATGCATACCGACGACTTATTCTATATTTTTCTTACTACGTACATTTATTTATTCATTCATCTATTCTGGTTTCAGCAGGCCAGTTATATATTAGTAATAAAGTATAACTAATTCATCAAAATAATATCAATCATTGGTTGTATTATTTGAATAAGCAGTAGCAGTTAAATGCTTTTTTTTCTTTCAAAAACTAAAGATAGATATTTTATACTCATTGAAAATTATATATACAATTGATCTTGAAAAAAATAAGACTGGCTAATAATCTATTTGGGCTAAGATAAATTAGAGGAAAATTAAAGGAAAATTTAATTACCATCTTAGAAGTAAATTCAACTCCTTTTCTTAGATTCCTTGTCTGTAGATAGTTAATGAGATATTTATTTTGCAAGTAAAATTTTGCCTCAATTTTTAACTATTTTGATAAGTGATAATTCGCCCTTATCAAAAGTAAAATATCATGCCGATTGCCGACCCCTATTCATTGATTTTGTTGGACATTCATGCCCTTATGTTAAACTCTCCATCAACCATTAACCACACAATCCTACGTGTACTAATAGTTGCCATGAGCATTCAACAAAACACGACATATTGTGTCTCCTGAATAATGAATACTTTTGAATTTTTTTAAAATTAAAATAAGATGATATAAATGTTAAGAATTAATTTAGGATTTAGTTTTAATGTTAGGGCTAAAATAATAATTTATTCAACAAATAAAGTTAATAAGTAATTGATATTAATTTAATGAAAAAATGGACAAAAATACATAACATAATTTTTTTAATAAGTTAAATGTACACATGAATTATTTTGTTATTGGACATATTTATCCTTCCGTCATTTAAATTTCCGTTAATAAACCTTACAAGGTGTACTATTTTGTGCCATGGTGGCACTGTATATTAATCCAAAGTGGATAATACAATTTAAATTTTGTAAAAAATAAATTTATAATATGTTATTTTCATCTTGTTCATGAAAAAAAAAATCCCAAAAAGACCCCTATCTTCAATCATCAATCAAAATAATAAAAAACCCCCCAAAATCCTAAAACTGTGTTCATAAGAAAACGAAGTCAATAAATCAAAAAGAGGGAAGAAGAGAATGGTTATCGATCAAAACAATTAAAAAGCACCCAAAATTCTAAAATCCTAAAACCGTGTTCATTAGAAAAACGAAATCGATAAATCAAAAAAAAGAAGAATATGGTTACTATTGAGTATTGATGGTAATAGAGCTCGCATAATGGCGATGGCTCACTATCTCTCTCACTCTCTGCTAGAAAATGAAGAATGTGAAATGAAAATGAAAAAAATAAGAAGATACGAAGTTTTTCTCTCAATCTCACTGGTAGTGTCTTTTTATTCTTTTCATTAATACAATTAATTTATTAAAATTAATTATTTTTTTTTCCAAATCATTGAATTCTTGCCTAGTCAAGTAATACACATTGCAATTATTTGGCAAGCTTCACTAACATTAACAGAGGTAACGGAAGGATAAACATGTCTAACGACAACATAATTCACGTATACATTTGACTTATTAAAAGATTGATATGTACTTTTTAATTTTTATTTAAAAAGTTAATATGTAGTTATGTTTATTATTTCTAATTCAATGTTGTGTACCTATGCCAACTTGGGGTGAATTAGTTCTCTGTGTTTCAATATTCAACGCTTCACTTGCTTCACCTAACGCAACTTCTCCATATTACCTTAATGTGCCTCTGAAAATGACTTACAGAGACTGAAGCATTTTGTTTAATAATAATGCTATAATAGATGGAGACCAAGCATTAATTCTCTGTTCCCTTTGATTTTGAATTTTGATCACTAAACTTTTATTTTAATGGCTTTATTTCCATTTTGGGTTATTTTATACAAGTGTTCATATTTGGCTACTTTCAAGTTTTACACTCATTCCATTGGTTATTAATTATTACTACTGATGCTGGTGCTTTCAAGTTTCACCTGTATTTTTTTTTCTGTTTCCATATTTTTTTGTTAGTGTCTAAATAAAAATAAAATCAACAAATAACTACACAGCTTCAATTAAGAATATAATACTGCTGAGTCAGTACCTACTGTCCAACTTAAAATTAGAATCTGTTAGTTATTCAAATTGCAAACCACCCTTCCTTGTGTTGGTAGCTCTGGAATCTTTGAAATTGAAATTAGAATAAATAATTTGATTTGCAATTAATTATATTTATTTATATTTTTAATTAAAAATGAGAATTTGGTCGATTTAGAAAATGTTGTATTTGTTTTATTTGTTATCTCAAATTCTCTCCCTTCTAACAATGCAAATCCAATTCACTTTTTATATACCTAGTATATATAACGAGTATGACAAACAACACTAACCCTATCCTCATATAACTCGATATAACTTATTTGGGTATGGTTAGCAATCTGACCGAATTCAAATAGGTGAGTTGAGTTTGATAGAACCACGCAGCGGAAGCGGCACAATTAATCCAATATAATAACAATATTCCACTAATACTAACACCCTATGGCAGCAACAATCAAGGTAAATAAGGCAACTAAATTAACAACAAACACATACACGGATTTTTAGCGTGGAAAACCTCCTCAATGTGAGAAGTAAAAACCACAGGTCGTCCAGACCAATGAAAATAGCTCCACTATAATCAAATGAGGTACAAGAGAGTCACAAAATATAACACAACATGTGCATACAACCAGCCAAAGCACCAAAGTAACAAGAGTTACAAAATTGAAAATGAAGAAGATGAAATACCCAATTTTGGGGCTGCTGTTCGAGCTCAGTTTCTCTTTCCACAGAGCTCCAATCAAAATCTCCACCGTTCAAAATGAAAAACCAGATGAGGCGAACGTGTTGTCCAAATTTCAAGCCGATCCAACGGTGAACGAGTGAGAAACGATCGATTGAAAATGCTGCTGTGTGCAAAAAACGAAAATGCTCTCTTCCTTCTTTTTTCTCTCTTGTGGCTGCCACTTTTCGTCAAAACCTCACCAATGATTGTTGTGTTTCAAGTGCGTGTAAGACACCCTAATAGTGTTGGGCTTGGGCCTCACATAGGAGAGAACCCAACCCAACAAATCTCCCCTTCTCGACTAGGTGGAGGCCCTCGCCATCCCAGCGATCAAACAACATGTCTCAAGCCATCGAGCTTTGCTTTCATCCTCAATAGCCTCCCCATAGCATTCAGGTTCTCCCCCATCAGTTAACAAGACAAACTCATGTGGAGAATACCTTGACGAAGGTCTTCTTTCTCTTGTAGACCTCCTAAGTGCATTTGCAGGAATTTTCAAAGTTGGTTCTTCATCATGAACACCATCACCAACTTCATCATGTGTAGGATCAACTATCACATATTCACCTGCGCCTGTATCATGCTCATTATTTTGAGCTTCAACACTACCACCTTGTGCCATAGGCATAGTGAGAGTAATATCCAACTCAGAAAAATCATCACTAGGCTAAACAATTGGCTTATTTGCATTATCAATATCCTTCAATGTTTGTTCTTCAACAAAAACATCTCTACTACGGATAACCTTCTTGGTAATAGGATCATAAAATCTATACCCAAACTCATCAATGCCATAGCAAATAAAAATACACTACCTAGTCTTAACATCAAGCTTGGATATCTCATCTTTAGGAATATGAACAAAAGCTTTACAACCAGAGACTCTTAAATGATCATAAGAAACATCTTTACCTGACTACATCTTCTCTAGTACTTCATACTCCAAAGGAACACATGGCGTCCGGTTCAAAACATGAACAACAGTGCTCAAAGCTTCACCCCAAAAAGATTTCGGCAATCCAGATTGTGACAACAAGCACCTAACTCTTTCAACCAGTGTCCTGTTCATCCTTTCATCCAAGCCATTCAACTGAGGAGTTTTCTGATGTTGTATACCATGCTCTTTGCAATAAGCATCAAACGGACCTAAGTACTCACCACCATTGTCAGTACGAATGCATTTCAACTTCTTCCCGGTTTCTCTTTCAACCGAAGTTTGAAATTGCTTAAACACACCCAACACTTGGTCTTTGATCTTTAACGTGTAAACCCACAACTTCCTAGAGTGATCATAAATAAAGGTTACAAAATAAATAGACCCACCAAGTGTTCTTGTCTTCATCGGACCGCAAACATCAGAATGCACCAAGTCAAGTATCTCCGGCTTCCTTGAAGGTGGATGACTCTTGAAAGAAATCCTTCCCAGCAAAGCAGTGATTGCACTTTTGCAAAGCAACCTTACAACCGGATAACAAATTCCTCTTGGATAAGACATTCATGCCTTTCTCACTCATATGACATAACCTCTTGTGCCATAAATCAGTTCCATCAACAAACTCAGCAGCATTGGCAACATCTTTTACAACATTTGCTTGAGTTAAATAAAGCGTAGAGTGTCGTGTACCTCTAGCAACAACCATGGAACCCTTAGTGAACTTCCAAGTCTTCCGAGAGAATGAGCTATCATAGTCTTCATCACACAACTTACCAACAGAAAGTAAGTTCAACCGAATATCCGGAACATGCTTCACATGTTTCAAAATCAACTTGGTACCGTTGGAGGTTTCTAGGCAAACCTGTCCAACACCAGCACACTTTGCAACACCTTCATGAGCCATTTTCACATCACCAAAATTACCAGGAGTATAAGAAATAAACATATCCCTCCTAGATGTAACATGAATAGAAGCACCACTATCAATCACCCAACTAGTGCTATTATCAACAAGGTTAACAGACTCAAACTCCTCAACAAGAAGAAAATCATCATGAGTTACATTTACCTTGTCTTCATCCCCATCATCATCTTTGCTTGTGCCCTTGCCTTTATATGCCTTTGCTTTTTCTTTCTTCAACTGCTAATAAAACTTCTTCGTGTGCCCCTTTATACCACAATGATAACACTCAAGATTCTTAAACTTCTCACGAGACTTGCTTCTGCTTTGATCTCTACCTGCTTTAGGACCACGACTTTTATTCATCCCCCTAGATTCAGAAACCAAAACTACCGAAGATGTAGACGATGCACCTTGTGACTTTCTTTTCATTTCTTCATTTAAAACACTGCTCTTGGCAAGATCCATAGAAATGACACCATCAGGAGCAGAATTAGACAATGAAATTCTGAGAACTTCCCAAGAATCTGGTAGGGAGCTAAGAAGTAACAACCCTTGAACCTCTTCATCAAACTTGATACCCATGTAAGACAACTGATTCATAATTCCCTGGAAAGTATTCAAGTGATCTGTCATCGAAGTCTCATCCGCATACTTCAAGGCCAACAACTGCTTGATCAAAAACATATTGTTATTCCCAGTTTTCTGAGCATACAACTGTTCAAGCTTAATCCAAAGGGTCCGAGCATGTGTCTCCCCAATAATATGGTTCAACACATTATCGTCAACCCACTGCCTAATATAACCACAGACTTGTCTATGCAACAAAGTCCAATCCTTATCAGATTTATCATTAGGCTTCTCGGTACCAAAAACTGGTTGATGAAAATTCTTGACATAAAGCAAATCTTCCATTTTAGACTTCCACAAATCATAATTGGGACCATTAAGAGTGATCATCCGAGTAGTATTAGTGTTAAAGTTGGAATCCGTTGTTCACAAAATTACAAGCCTAGTAAAAATAACCAAAGAGCTCTGATGCCAGTATGATAGAACCATGCAGCGGAAGCGGCACAATTAATCCAACACAATAACAATATTCCACTAATACTAACACCCTATGACAGCAATCAAGGCAACTAAATTAATAACAAGCACACACACGGATTTTTAGCGTGAAAAACCTCCTCAATGTGAGAAGTAAAAACCACGAGTCGTCCAGACCAATGAAAATAGCTCCACTATAAGCAAATGAGGTACAAGAGAGTCACAAAATATAGCACAACATGTGCATACAACCAGCCAAAGCACCAAAGTAACAAGAGTTACAAAATTGAGAATGAAGAAGATGAAATACCCAAGTTTGGGGCTGCTGTTCGAGCTCAGTTTCTCTCTTCACAGAGCTCCAATCAAAATCTCCACCGTTCAAAATGAAGAACCAGATGAGGCAAACGTGCTGTCCAAATTTCAAGCCGATCCAACGGTGAACGAGCGAGAAACGGTCGATTGAAAATACTGCTGTGTGCAAAAAACGAAAATGCTATCTTCCTTCTTTTTTCTCTCTTGTGGCTGCCACTCTTTTGTCAAAACCTCACCAATGATTGTTGTGTTTCAAGTGCGTGTAACACCCTAATAATGTTGGACTTGGGCCTCACATAGGAGAGAACCCATCCCAACAGAGTTGTGGATTGCATTAATCTAATCCCACCAACTATATATTTAATGTATTTTGTAAAAAATATTATACATGTATGAAATGAGTGTTCAACAACTTAAATTGGATGTTCTATTTCTTTAGGTTTCGGATGTTTTGTTTTTAGGTTTCGGATGTTCTGTTTCTAAAAAATATAAAGTTGGCTAATTGTTAGTTGTTTTAAGTTTCGGATGTTCTATGGTTTTCATTGTGGACATTCTACAAACAATTATTACAGATATTCTATTTTTTGTTGGTTGATTTATTGGTTAGAAAAATATTGGTCACCTATACTTTTTCTAATAATTTTTATTTAAAAATATTATTAGAAATAAAGTAATGTATGTAAAAACCAAATTACACAAACCCTAAATCTCTAATTCACTAATTCTAATAAACTTCACAATTCCTAAATATCTTCGCGGGCAGAATAAGGTCAGGTAGAAACTTAGAAAGCAAATAGAGGATATGATTGATGGGTTTTAAACTTGTGACTAAAATAGAGCTGAATTTAAGTAAGATTTTAAACGTCACTAGTAGAGTTTCGTCGGAGTCTAAATTCTACATTATTCTACTCATTCTCGATTCTAACAAAATACACAGTTTGAAGACAGAAGTGGTGGTGGTCAAATAGAAAAAATATGTAAATTATTTGCATAATAATATAGAAAGTAATTATTTTATTAATATAATAATAATATGTAATTTTTTGGTGACCAGCAGAAATAATTTGTAATTAAATGCATATATAAAATTATTGTGACAATGTATCTCAATTAAATTCTTAATATATTCTATAGTATTTTTCCATAGCTATTGCCTTGTAAGCATGTGTCTTAGGAAGAAATTATCATTTACTTGATTTTGCAATAACCATGGCAAAATAATTAAGTAAAGCTAATAATGCAAGTTAGTTTCCATGTCTGTGACTCCGGTACACACGTTTTTGTTTGAATATTTAAAGTAAAAGAATGTCTGACATACGACATGCATGCATATCATTAAAAGCTACTTAGTAGTTAGTTATAAATATTTTGAAATTAAAGAAGCTAAGGATTTCAAAACAAGTTATGTTGACTTCCTTGCTAATGTTAACATAAGCATAAAGAATAATTAATAATAAGGATCTTGAATGAGAATATATAGCTAGGTGATTTAAAACTGATTTAGGTGTCTATTGCTACTACTATAGCTGTAGCTATAGTTGGATGCCATGAATTTATAGCCATATATATCAGTTCTCAAGAAAATGGTTATGGGATATATTGTGAGAGGAAAAAGAAAATTTTGTTGATTTATTTTGACATAATAAATTATTGTTTTTATTCATAAAATTTTATAATACCAAGAAAATTAAAATTATTGTTGAATAATCAAAATTAATTTTATATTCACAAAAGATTATTTTTGAGAAACGAAAGTATTCAAAGTAAGTATTAATTTCATTTATGGTCAAATTTGTAAAAATTGTAGTTTATTTGTTTTTCGTAAGATAGTTTCATTCATTTATGAATAAATTTTGTAGTATTCTAAACTTTTAATAAATAAAAATAATCTTGCTCTGCTAGCAAATTTTAAGTAAAAGAGAGGAAACTATAATCTATTATTAATTAATTAATATCCTCAATTCATGCAAACTCAATGAAAATTAAAGTATTTTTCATTTTTTTTTGTTATTATAAAGTTTTACTTATCTAAATACAGACAAATATTAAAACAACAAAATATAATTAAAAATATTTAAATTTAAAACTAGATAAGGGGTGCCAAAATACTAGTTGTTCAGCTGGAAAGGATCATTATTTCTAAAAAAAGAAAGTCTTGGAGTTAATATTAGGAAGACAAAATGAAGTCAATATTATTTTTTTTTCTTTCTTATTTTACCACCTACTATTTCTCTAATTATACTTATTGGCTCCCTATTAGTCCCCTAACATTAGTTCCCTAGCATTACTCTTCTAAAAATAATTATTGGTAGCCGAATATCATATAAATTATAACCGTTGATTTCAATTTATATATATTTTTTATTTTCTTTTAATTAAGATCAACGATTACAGATTATAAGTATACCGATACATCCGTATACTTGAAACTTTTCCTAAATTATTAACCCACAAATTTTCAATATGAGAGTTGTGGTATGCCATACTAGAGAGGATGGGATATTGTGCCTACTCTAGAGTTTTAATGTAGATAAGTAATTCAATGTTTTGATACATTATTATTATTATTATTGTTGTTAAAAGATATTCAATTATTATTTTTTTTTGACCAAATAGCCACTAAATTAACTAATTGTGTAAAATATACGTAAAAATATAAAATATATATTTATATTAAATTATATATAAATATATGATAATTGATTTTTACTATACAAATAATATTTTTTAGAGCATTTTATACTTTTTTTTTTTGTGACTAGAGCATTTTATACTATTGATGTGTCATGCATGTATTTGATGATTTAACGATAGTTATTGTGTAAAATTTAAAAAACACTTCTATTAATAACGTGATAATAAATAATTATTACTTTGAAATGAATAACTAATTTCACAGAGATAATATATTAAAATTACTATAGAAGAAAAGAGGTATGAAACCTCCTGAATCTTCTTAATTGACAAAAACAGTAGTCATTAAACAATAATAATCACTTTGAAGCTTGGAAAGGCATAGTAATTGTCAACACTTTAGAAATGACTGCCACTCTAACTTGTTATACATGGCAAAATAGTATATTAAATATACATGTATTTATAATCAATTTAGATTGATTTAGTGGTCAATTCACTAGTCTATTTAAATAAATATCGAGGTTTGAATCCCGTCTTGTGCATGCAGCAACTTATTGTCCAGCGACAGATCCTTAAATAGAATTTCGATCTGTGATGAATTAGTTCTCAACCTGTCGGATTAAAGAATACCATCAGCAAAAAAAAATATACATATGTTTATATTTAATTTAAAAAAAAAATCATTATAAATATATTTTAAAAAAATTATGTACTAAATATAACTAAAAATATTTAAATATTTCTTTATATAATTTTCAGGTGCTTATTTTGTGGAGTTTTTGTCTATTTCCCATGAGCGATAGAAGTGGTTGTGGGTTAGATTGATTGGTACACCACTTCACCATTTAGGTTTGACCTTCCTTGGCACCACCATATATCTTTCTTTATTATAATAATAATATATATACTAATTATTAATTATTAAATAGTATTATGTTATTCAACATTTTTTTTTTTTTTATTCTCTCTTTCTCGTCGCTTAATATATATGCAAACCTTTCTTGAAGTCCTTGGTTGTATGGACCATTTCTACAACATTTTGCCTAACCAATCAAAGAGCACACGCATTTTAATTTGATATTATTAAATTAATAATAATTATTTTTCTTACCTATCGTATCATCATATTGATAACTAATTTGTTGTGAATCTAAAACACAATTTTAAAAATTTGTTTTCGAATAATGGGTTGATATTTAAACTCCCGATGATATTTACTTAAGCAAATAAGTAAATTAACCGCTCGATTAATCTAATTGGATTATTAATTAATTAATAATTATTAGGATTTCATGAAAATAAAACATTAGTTTAGTCCAAAAATTAAAATTAAAATTGCAATAAAGAAGAAAGCTTATTATTGTTCTGTAAGAGGCTAGCTTGCTTATGTTCTAGAAGCTGTCCTTGATGCTCCCATTAAGAATTTTTTTTAAAAAGAAGTCTTTTTGTCAGCTTGTTTATTGTTTGATTTTGACATCTTAACAACAATAATATCCAGAAGGGCTTTACCAACCAAGCATATGGAAATAATGAATTATTAGATAACCATAATAAAATCCTTGAGAATCCCACAAAAACACATTTCCTTTTTATTATATATAATACTTAGATTAGATATATTATGAGGGTAAAACATTTTACATAAACATTTAATTAGAAAATTAATCTTTTCTTAGTCAATATATCAATAAATTATTTTAAAATTATATTTTTATTCTAAATTTTAAATTATACAATTTAAATTCTAAATTAGAGAAGGAGCATCCTATAACATAAGAGGAAAATGGCCCTTCAATCTTCAATTTTTTCTTACAAATTATTCATTAATTTTAGTTTAATTCCTTAAAATAATTTTCAGTCTTTTTTATTGTAAAATTAATTTTTGACCTCTTCTTCTAAAATTTAACCTAGTTTTATCCCTGTTTTAAACTCTAAATTCTAAATCTTAACTTTAAATCTTCTAAAAAAAGGGTAAACAAATAATTTTATAAAAGATATTAATAATTAATTAAAAATCAATTCCTTATATTTATTT
>JASCZI010151098.1:56396-81843 GCA_036250425.1 Stylosanthes scabra | reverse complement strand
TTTTAGAGAGTTAAAACAGTAAAATAATATATATATATATATATATATATATATATATATATATATTTAAAAAAAAAAGAAGGAAAACATATGAATAAGATGGGGCCTTCCCATTTTTTTGCCATAGAATGAATGAATGAATATGCGACAAGGTTTTTGAAGCAAGGGGAGAAGTGGCTTGTGCTTTACCTTTGTCATATGTGTATGATTTCTTGTATCCGTTTACTTGGGAATCCATTGTTATGTTATTCATAGTTACGAAACAATTGCAGGGGACAAGCACAAATTCAAGATAATCTCATTTATAATATAAAGTGGAGTAATAATAGCAATTAACTAATTCCTAATTACTAATTAGGATTGCCAAACTTCCAATAATATATATTCAAACTTAGGCAATGATATAGTGTAAACTAACTTATTAGTGAGCAGTTTTCATAGATACTAGCCTTACTATTTAGCAAAGCATCCAAGCAAGCACATCTCATAGATAAGGTTTACTTGCTTTTAAAATGATGATGATTTTAAAATGTTTGACACTTTTGATGGTTTTATTAGAAAAGCTGAAAAAAAACTTATTAAATTAATATGGTGGATACTTAGATGCCGTTGACTTTATGTGAAATTGCTTGATAATCATCTTTAGATCAATTGATATATTTGACTAAAATGTAATCTAACAATTTCAAATAACAACTTTACATAAAATTAATTGCACATGAGTTACCACCGATTAACATTTGAAATAGTTTAAAAAGAAGTGTTTGAATTTTGAAAATTAAAATTGATATTAAAGAAGACAAATAACATTTTAGCATTAAAAAAGGTTAACTATATTAGTATAAAACCAGTTAAAAATTACATCAAACTTAACCAAATAAACCATGCTTGGATAAAATATTTTACTTAAGCAGTTTGTAATAAACTACGAGACTACTTGAGGAAAATGAAATTATAATATGAATGGCTCCAACTCCACTTTGTGACACTTTATTTGACTTTTCGTTGTAATCATTCATAAGTAGTTATTTACGAACTCTTACTGAAAATACGATGTTATTAGGTATAAAACTTTATAAGAATCATCGTCACAAAAACTTATTATGGTGGAAGAATCTAAATTTTTATAAGATTCTTTTAAGTATTGATCTCGAATTTAAGAATTTTTTTTATATTAATCTTACGAAACTTATAGAATAATGTTGTTTATAATTTTAAAAAAAATCCGAGAAAAAAATTTTGGTCCAACTCCAATCTATTTAAAATGTATACTAATTTTTTTTTATTTTTAATTAGCATAATTATATTTTATTACTCATTTTTATTTAATTTGAGAGTGTAATTTTGATGCACTGGCGGTGTAAAGAATTTTACATAGTCATTCAATTAGATTCATGCATTTATATGACTTTAGATGTAATATTTTTGAAAATTAATTATTTTTAATGATATGATAACATCTAATTGAATGCATGTGTAAAATTTTTTTACACTAATGGTGCATGAAAATTAAATTCTAATTTTTATTGGGCGTGTGCTTTTAAAGTTTTTTTGCATGATACTATCTGTTAGGGAAAAAAAATCACCATAAAGAGAGGAAGTTAGAGGACTTGAGGAGCCCACCTAATTGATGAGTGAAAACTGGTTAACCCTATTCATTGGGCCCATTGGGCCTAGAAATTTCTTCTTCATTTTTCTATTCCAAATTCCTTGCATATCCATGTATATAAAAGCACCACCACAAACCCTAATCCATTTCTCACGTGCCTCCTTCTTCACTCAGAGTAGCACCCCCAAAACCCTAGCTTTTCCCTTACAAAGAGAGGAGGTTAAAGCGACGGCGCCGTTTCGCTGTCCGCCTTGACATAGCAACTCCGCTTTCGTCTTGGCCCTCGATTTTGCACCTCTTTTTCTTTGTTTCTCTCAAAAACTCGCATCAATGGCACCCAAACCCACCAAGGCTGAGAAGAAGATCGCTTATGATGCTAAGCTCTGCAAGCTTCTCGAGGAGTACACTCAGATCCTTGTTGTCAACGCCGATAACGTTGGATCTAACCAGCTCCAGAACATTCGTAGGGGTCTTCGTGGTGATTCCATTGTTCTTATGGGCAAGAACACCATGATGAAGCGTTCTGTTAGGATGCACGCTGAGAACACCGGAAACGATGTCTATCTCAGCCTTATCCCCCTCCTTGTTGTAAGTGGAACCCTAGTTTATCGCTGTTTCATTTCGGTTAGGGTTTTAACGGTTTTGATTTCTAATATTCTGTTTTGTTGAATCAGGGAAACGTGGGATTGATCTTCACAAAAGGTGACTTGAAGGAGGTTAGCGAGGAGGTTGCTAAGTACAAGGTGATTTTAACTGTTTTATGGTTCTTATGTATTTGTGTTGTGACTTGTGTTGTTAGTTATTAGTGACACCGTTTTGTTAATGATTGTTAGGATCTGTTTGGTTTTGATTTGCTAGCATTAGTTCTTTCTTGAATGTGTATTGCAATTACTCCGTAGCTTACTTATTATGGTTTCTTATTTTGAATTTGTCATCATTTTCCTGGAATTAACTGCCAAAAATTTCAACTTTGTTTTGATGTTTGTCATCTACATAAAGATTTACTAATGTTACTTGAGTTTCTTCAAGCTTTTTTTCTATTTTATGCGGTGAAGTTTACAGTTTATAGTAATTTAAACTCTCCGCCACATGGTGCCCAGTGAATTTGATGCTATTAATGACATTCAAAACCTTTTTCCTTAATTCTGTTACAGTTTTTGAAGTACTTTCTGTTGAACTTAGTACTTAGTTGGTTATGTTTGTTGTACATACAGGTTGGAGCACCTGCTCGTGTCGGTTTGGTTGCTCCAATTGATGTCGTTGTTCCTCCTGGCAACACAGGGCTTGACCCTTCACAGACATCTTTCTTCCAGGTATGCAGTCTTGTTATTGTTTATATACTTTATTCTTAATTTTGATTTGTTGCTTATATCTGTCTTCCCATTTCAGGTGCTGAACATCCCAACTAAGATTAACAAGGGTACTGTCGAAATTATCACCCCTGTGGAACTTATTAAGAAGGGTGACAAGGTCGGGTCTTCTGAAGCTGCCTTGCTTTCCAAGCTTGGCATCAGGCCCTTCTCATATGGTCTTGTTGTCCTCTCTGTCTATGATAATGGTTCAGTGTTCAGCCCTGAGGTTCTTGATCTCACTGACGATGACCTTGTCGAGAAGTTTGCCGTCGGAGTCTCGATGGTGACCGCACTCTCATTGGCCATCTCATACCCAACACTTGCAGCTGCTCCTCACATGTTCATCAATGCCTACAAGAATGTTTTGGCTATTGCTGTTGAGACAGAATGCTCTTTCCCACAGGCTGACAAGGTTAAGGAGTATTTGAAGGTATTGTCTCTTAACTTTGGGATGATCTTACACTGAAATACTGCTACCTTCATTCCTTATATTTTCAACTTGCTTGGTTAAATGCAGGATCCTAGCAAATTTGCTGCGGCTGCAGTTGCCGCTCCTGCTGCTGCGGGTGGTGCTCCTGCTGCTGCTGCTGCCAAGGAAGAGGAAAAGAAGGAAGAGCCTGAGGAAGAATCTGATGAGGACATGGGCCTCGGTTTGTTTGACTAAGTTGCTTGCCGTTTTTATTGAGTTGAGTTTTGAGGGTTTGTTGTATTAGATTTGATAAATTCAGTATTTACTCATCTTAGGTTATGTTAGTTATGTTACATTGGTGTTTTTTATAATTCAACGACTGAATTTAGTTTTCGAATGGTATGATTAATTTTTGTTTAAAGTTTGGGCATATGCCTCTGTCATGAATTCGGGTTCATGGGGCTTTTATAAAACCTAAATCCCATTAAACGATAAAATGAAAATAAAAGAAAAATATTTTTGTTAAAAATATTATTAAGATTATTTTTATGAGTAATGTTACGGAACCAATATTAGGGGACTAACAGGGAGCTAGGGACCTCATGAGTGTAATTAGGAAAATAATAGGTGATAAAAGAGGAGAGAGAAAAGAAGGAAAAAGTCTATTGGCCACTTATTGGCTAAAAAATTATGGGCTTTTTAAATTTTTTTTATTTTTATATAAATATTCTATATAATTTCATAGGAAGGTTGTATTTTTTAGAAAAGTAAAGTAGTAAACAACTAAACATCGATAAATTTTTGGTATGTTGTATGTAGTATGTAGAAGTTTTTTTTTAATCAAATTAGTTTAATCTCGATAGAATTTTTATCACTAAAGAAGTGTAACACATTATGTAATTTGTTGACAAAAAAGAAGCATTCCTCATGTTTTGATGCATAAATCTTTCGACTGAAAGTTGGCTTGAAATGATGAAAGTTGTTTAAACTTTGAATTTGCTATTTAAAGGATTAAAATATCTTTATACTTTAAAAAAAAACTAAAACATCCTTCTAGAATAATTTTAAAAATACTAATACTTAAGCAAGGAATAAGGAAAACTTCAGCTAATAAGAGTATCTATCTTAGAGAGAGAAAAAATCGACATCAACTATTTTCATTATATATAATATATAGTTATAGATAATAAGAGTTTTTTTTTTTTTTTTAATTGCACTAGTAGAAACCTCATAAAAGACTATTTTTTAGGAGTGATGCTATATATAAAAAAAAAATTGTTAATAAAATTCAACCAAGTTGACCTAATTTCAATTGAAATTACTCTCTACTAAAGATGTGTAATATTATGCAAACTTAACTTTATTTTTAGTCTAAAAATAAAGTTATGTAGCATAGTATTAGTTCAAAATTAAGATAAAAATAAAGAAAATATATTAATCACCAAGAAATTTTTTTCACTAACAATATAAAATATTTTATATAATAATCTAATTATATTATTTGTTTTAGACATTTAATCCTATATTATTATTATTTTAAGGTGGTTGGATATACCTATCAAATTATTAGCATTTTAGGTATAATATGATATGATGCATGTAGGTTTTTTTTTAATATAAATATAATTAAATATATATTTTCCACAATAAATAAAATTGTGCATATTTATTTTTTTACGTTATCTATGTAGTGCCGCTAGGTTTACTAGCGTCACTGTTTTTTGGCGTGACTCTGCACCGTTGTCAGCGCCGGTTCGTCATTCGAAGGAGAGGGGAGTGCCGCTAGATGATGTGGCGGCATTAGGCTAATGGAGTGCCACTAGAAGATCCAGCGGCATTGGGCCTTTAGGATGACACCAAGAAACCTTGCGGCACTGGTTCAATATACTAAATGTATTATTTATTTTTTGAAAATTTATATACTTTTAGGAATTAATGTTCTCATAATGTGATTGAACCAGTGCCGCTAGGTTTCCTGGTGTCACCCTAAAGGTCCAATGTCGCTGGATCTTCTAGTATCACTCCATTAGTCTAGTGCTGCCACATCATCTAGCAGCACCCCCTCTTCCTCGAATGACGAACCGGCGTTGACAACGATGCAGAATCACGCCAAAAAACCCAGCGACACTCATGAAAAACATTGACACTACTAAACCTAGCAGTACTACATAAGTAACGAAAAAAATAAATATGCACAATTTTATTTATTGTGGAAAATATATTTAATTATATTTATATTAAAAAAAACTAATACATGTATGATAACTTAATAATTTTAATTGTTAATTTTAATATATATATATATATTATAATAAGTTTATAATTAAAATTAATAACTAAAAAGTACTTCTAAAATGCTTCTTTAATATTAAAGTGTAAGAAATTAGTCAGGTTCTTCTTACACAAAACAATAATATATTAGGAATGAGTAATGCTACGAAATATTATTATATATTATTATTATTATTTGGTTATTCTTATATTCAACGGCAAAACTTAATTGAAAAACTGTTTTGTTGTGTCGGAAGTCGGAACTCAGCCAACCCGGCGATTCGGCGATCGCTGCCACCAATCGGTTCATCAGAATGGTGGCCTCCGCCGCAGTCGCCGGCGTCTCTCTGACGGCGCATCAGCGCAATATTCTAGCAGGGGTTAACGCCGGCGCTTCGAGCCTCTCGCTCGTTGGTTCAGGTTTCATCGTTCTCTGCTATCTCCTCTTCAAGGAGCTCCGCAAGTTCTCCTTCAAGCTCGTCTTCTACCTCGCCCTCTCCGTACGCTCTCTCTCTCACTCTCTCTCTAGATCCAAAACGCTGCGTTCCTTCACACGCACATTCTTGCTCTTTACACTTCGTATTTCAAATTCTTGAACATTGTGTCTGATTCCTAAATTTTATAGTTTAACCTTACGCGCCAAAAACGAAATGTAGTGATTAAATGAGCTTTGGCTTTTCAAGTGGAATTTGTGTGTGGCTGCTGCTGTCTCCGCTTGCTGGATTTGATTTCAAACTTTGTAGTTGTTGTTGTTTAAAACAATTTAAATCTGATTGCGTATTTGTCTTCTTTTACCTGATTGATCAATTTGATTCTGGAACGAATGACTGTGGAACTGTTTTAATGGTTTGTTATGATGGTTTAAGGGTTCTTCTGAATTTGGAATAGTGTTAGGAGTATAGTTCTCATGAAGCTTAGCTCCAGTGACCAAATTTCCATAAATATCTTTAATATGTTTGAGAATATAATTTATGATTAGTGAGCTAATGGTCACTATAAGCTTGTGGTGTTAACTTCTTAGTTGTTACTGATCTGGATCCTAATTGTAGTATTGTCTTTTGTACATGAAATCTGTTTGGATGTTAAAAACTAATTCAGGCAATTCTTTCTAGAGTTGTTTTCCATAGCCATGTCAGTTGCAACTTGAGTTTGTATTTTTTGCTGCTAATATGGTTTGACATTTTGCAATAATTAAACATAAGGTACTATATGTAAATGATCTGTTTTATGCATTTGTTTTCTCTGTTTCTTTTTCCAAGAAATAATGTTTTAGTCTAATGCTCTTTAATGAATATTTATTTTTTTAATTTCTTTTAACAATTGCAGGATATGCTTTGCAGTTTCTTCAGCATAGTAGGGTATATCTGCTAGATCAAGCACAGTTCTTCAGATGTTTGTGTCATTGAAATTGTTTGTTGTGTGATTGATAGATGTCTTCTTCTATTACAGGGATCCGTCAAAAGGTTTCTTTTGCTCTGCTCAGGGCTATAGTACACATTTCTTTTGTGTGGCATCTTTCCTATGGACCACAACAATTGCTTTTACCCTGCATCGAACTGTTGTTAAGCACAAAACAGATGTTGAAGAGTTTGAGGCTGTGTTTCACTTGTATGTCTGGGGTATGCATCTAAAATGTATCAGGTTTATATATTGTTGTTTTGAGAAATAGGCTATTTGCAATAATATTTGTCTCCTGTGACTTTCTAATCATATTGCTTCTAAGATTAAAGATGAATGTTTAGAGCAATATCAGACTGATGTATAGCTTCAGTTATCTACCAATAGTTGGAGAGTTGGATTTCTAAATTTGTTCTTTATTTAAACTATCCTATTTGCATCTTCATTGCTTAGAGGTGAGAGCTCATTTGCCATTGATAGGTACTTCCCTAGCTATGACAGTTATACGCTCCTTTGGTAATGATCATAGACATTTATCTGCATGGTGTTGGACTCAATCAGGACTTACGGGGAAGGCAAGTATTTGTAGCACAATTAATTGAGTATTGCTTTTCTTGTAACCTCAAGGAAATTGTGTAATCTTTTTTCCATTTCTTTCTTTTGACAATTTGTAAAATGGGTTTTTGATTCACTGAAAAGGGGCACATACAATGCAGGTATAAGAAAGTCTAATTTTAAATTTTTAATGCCATGATGCGTTATTTATCCTTTTGACCGAATAGTTTACTAATTTCCATCCTTTCCCAGCCCTCTAAAAAGAAGTCCCTCTTTTCCATGCAGGCAATTCATTTTGTAACATTTTACATGCCACTCTGGGGTGCAATACTATATAATGGGTTCACATACTTCCAAGTTATACGCATGCTGAACAATGCAACCCGCGTATGTATCTAATTTTGCTGATTTTGTCAAACAAAGAAAACAACTTGTGTTGCAAGTTTTTGAGACTTTATTTGTTGTTTCTTGGCAAATTTTACAGATGGCAGTTGGTATGTCAGGCCAACCTTATGCATCAGATGCAAGGGATAATATGAGGGTATGTCTGTTATTCCAACATTGAAAACAATTATCTGTACTCAGAGAAAGGAACCACCCCCTATCCAAACAAAAGAATAAAAAAGAGCACAACTAAAGAAAAGTAAAGATCCCCTTCAAAACATAAGATAATCTTTTGAGTGTATAGCTAGCCACTTCATCTTTTGTCTTTTTATTTTTCACATTTTGAGAAGCCTCATTAAGAAAAGTAGATAAGAATGTAGTGTGATAGGTAAGCATTAGAGGTAGACCATGGACGAAACTGTTATAATCATATCACTTATATGTATATTGTTGGTTAGGATTTCATGACTAGATTTGTAATTATGCCTAAACTGATTGGTTAAGATGAAACCGTTGTTATTTTTTGAATCTACATTCTTGTTGAACAATACTTGAAGTATTTCCTATTTTACATTTCAGGCTCTAAATCGCTGGGGATACTATCCACTGATTCTTATAGGATCATGGGCTTTTGGAACCATTAACCGCATTCATGATTTCTTTGAACCCAATCATAAGATCTTCTGGCTCTCGTTTCTGGATGTTGGAACGGCTTCTCTTATGGTATCAACCAATAACCATAGTTTCACATTTTCAATTTACTGCATGCTTTATAACTTATCTCAAAACTCAACACAGTTGTTGTTCATTGATAAATTTTCTGTGGTCTAAATAAAATAAAATAGAATAGTGCCATTTAGTAGCAAAAAAGGCCTTTTTATAATATTTTATCTGTTCCATCCATTTTCTAGCTCCCATTTCTGGGCATTTTTAATTTTCAAAGAATCAGGCATATTATGTCTTCCCTTCATTCTTGTCAATAACAGATCAAAAGCATTATGTATTCATAACCAGATACATCTAAGTACAACTTATTCAAAACTGAGGAAATATTTAAAGTAAAAATATAATTATCCATTGAAAGATGTGCTTCCAACTACCTTGCATACAGTAATGAGAGTGCACTTCTGACTTTACTGGCTTTATAAGAGGTATTGGTTACGTGATTACTATGGTAATTGAAAACATTGATTTAAATGCTGGTCATTGGTCAAGGTTTGCCAGTAGTTTGATATTGGTCAATGATTCTGTTTTTGGTAACTTGACATTGGACAAAATTAGATGATGCCAAAATCACAATTTTGTAGGGCACTTCGAGAATTATTTTCTGCGGTCAGCCCCACCCCAATTTTAGGGACTGTACAGTTTGTCAATGTTGTGGAAACTTTCCCAGCTCCAGTGATAGTCTAATTTTTTTTTTTTATGTATAATTTACTCAAGGGAGTCACATGATAATGATATCACTTTCCATTTTGCTGCAATTTTCTAGGATTTTCCTCTTAATTTGTTGACATCCCTTAGTGATATGATTAAAAGTGGTACCCACAACTGCAACATCTTGAAAAGTTATTACGATGTCTAGCTAATCTTTCTCACTTTTATCTCTTTATTGCAGGGCCTCTTTAACTCAATTGCATATGGCCTTAATTCTTCTGTTCGTCGAGCAATTTGTGAAAGACTGGACAAGTAAGTGCCTATTTTATGTTCTAGGAGAGGTTCCAGTAAAATTGTTTCATATATTTGTCCTGTTGACGTTAAAGGCCATTGTAACTTTAATATCCTTTTGATGTAGTATCAATTTTAACTTGTACATTTTTTTTACTGCTAGGTTAACCATAATGATGTTAGGTCTTAGGTTTTGGGCAGGGAAAGGGAAAGGGAAAGGAAAAGGAGAGAATACAGAGGAAGTAGTATTAACATGTGTAGTTTTATCCAGAAAATAATTTTGATTTATCTGATATTAATGTGATATGTTGTCATGTAGTAAAAGACAAATTACTAATCCATATACATAATCATCTAAATAATTGACCACTAATTGAAAAAGAAAATAAAATATAGAATATAAGCAATTATGAAAAAAATACTCTTAAGAGATTATCTAAGATAGACATTATGAGATGTTTCTTGAAGTTTCCCACTGAAGCTATACTTTACTATGTTCGAGACTGAGACTAAGATGAAGGGTGTAGCTAGAATGTCTAGGACTAAGATGATAGGGAGAAAGCACAGGACTGATGGAGAAAGTTGTAGCCAATAGTAGTCACCAATCAATAGAATTTTGTGGTGTATTAAACAAATAGATGTAAGTTTAGAGATTTACAAATTCTTACCTAAAGACAAAAATTGAGGAATATTTTACCATAGGCATAAGATTTTCGGTGCTTGTGTGAAACTTAATGTTTGACGGTAATAAACTAAAAAAAATCAAGTTCAGTGTTGTAATGAGGATGTGACTTTTGGTAAGTAATCGCATTAGAAAAGATGGGAGCAAAACTCAATAGTTTATAGAGAAAGTTGGGATATTGTGAAACAGATGGTAGAATATTGTCTTAAATGGTTTGGGCATTTCTGGCAAAGGCTTGTAGAAGTCCTAATAAGGAGGGCTGATCAAATGAAGGGCACCTTAATATAGTTAAGAGACAGAAGAAGACAGAAAACCAATTTTTAACTGTCAAAATAGACTTAGATGTCAAAGCTTTAAATGCAAATATGATCTATGTAATTGCTCAATTGGATAAGGTTTACTTTCTTTTATAATTTTAAACACCAATATTGTTTTCATGTTTTTCTGCCAGGTATTGGCCTGAGGGTCTTAACAGATGGCTACCTATCAATTTCAAGTACAAGGCCTTAACACAAGAAAGTGAACTAGTCTTGTTAAGCACGGATGGTTGATAATTGCATGCTTTTGGTCCTCCATACCATGTTTTGACCCTTTTTCATTCTTGCTTACTGATATGCTGTTATTAGTAGATCTTTGGACTGTTATTAGTAGATCTTTGGACATCATTGATTCCAGATTGTTTGTTCCTCTATCTTTAGTTATGTAAATAATGTAGATTATGAATTTTGTACCAATGAGGATCCCTCTTAAAGATAGCAAAGGATGGAGAGGAGTTCATGTGGAATATGGGTTTTGAAGCTGTTATCCTCAAACGAAACACTTGTAACTTCAAGTCTTCAACCTTTAACAAGCCTAGATGTTAATTGTTCCTGTATGCACCATTGTATTTCCTTCAAGTTTCTGCAAATGGACTGATTGCCTAATTTTGTTGTTAGTATCAGGGATAAGTTGCATTTTAGATTGTTTACAAATTCCTGGATATTTTCCCTACTTCCAAATCTGTTTTATGTATAGAAAAGGTGCTCTTCAGAGTGAAATCAACGTCTATATTGTTGTGTTACCCCTTTGATTTTCCTTATTCCTAATGTATTTTATACCAAGTAGACAGAGACGGGGCCATTAAGTTTGTGCCTGCTGAACCAGCCTGTACCTTAAAAATCAATTACTTGTATTAAATACATGTTGAAATGCAAAATTCAAATTGAAAATATTTCATTATAAACCTTAATCTTATAAAATATTTTTGAAAATTAGTCAATGTATACCATTATATATCTTTTTACATCTTATTTTTTTAACACGGAAAAATATAAATACTAGCACAACAAGATTATATTTATATTTTTGTGCTGATATTTATATTTGTATTTTAGATTATTCTAATCAATCTTGAGTCTCGTCAAAAAAATCTTGAGTCAAAGCCATGGATGAATGATTTCGAAAAGAATAATTCTATTTGCACACCAAAATCAGCCACCAAATCAGCCACCAGTGTATAATACACATTGAAATACAAAATATGTGTGTAGTTTAACTCATCTTTAATGTGTATTTAGTATTTCAATACGTATTATACACTAGTGACTGATTTGATGGCTGATTTGGGTGTACACCTAGCATAACTCTTTGGAAAATATGTTTTTAGATTTATATTCCTGCCGTGGATGGAGGGCATCTTATTTTTTATTTATTTATTTTTATCATGGCCATCTTATTCTTATGTCGTACGGTTTTAGGCTTTTAGCTCTACAAGAAACAAATTCCTCAACTTGGTTCAAATTGGAACTTCAATTCCCAAAGAAACAAATTCCTCAACTTGGTTCAAATTTTTGAAGGAGTGGAGTTTGCATATGCTAAAGACAATGAATTTAACTACATGGAAAGATGGAAAAGCTTAGCAGCAGCAACGGACAATGAAAGGCTCATATGGTGCAGGCAATAAGCAGGAGAAATTGAGTAGTGCAGCTGGTCCGTAGTACTATGAGGTAGGCAAGATGGTAAGGGGCAAATGAATGATAACAATTGAAGGAAAAGGTGGTAATAACTGAAGAATGCATGAGATTTTGATGGATTATAGGTGAGGGGTTGGTGAAGATCATAAAAATATTTTTAGTTGTATGTAATTTTAGATATTTGCACCCTCTTTGATGGTCATGCCGAAGGGGATGGAGTAGATATCTTAAACTCTCCCCTTGGATCGAGCTCGTTAAAACGGTCGAAAAAAAGCTCTACAAGAATTCCGAAGACCAAAAAGTCCATCATATGTAATTTGGTTTGTGATAACCATGAAGAATCTCTTCCAAAATACGAATTATTAGTTATAGAATTAGGGTTTTCCATCGTTATTCTTCTTTAGTCTACTAATACAAAAACATAAGTTTCTATGTGGAAGTTTTTTTATAATGTTGAAAAGATTATTATCGAAAATTTTGATGTTGAAAAAATTAATATAAAATAAACTATTAGAGTTACAATACTTTTTGGAGAAGGGTCATCTCAAAAGCTAGCTTGTGTATGCAGTGGTTGTGGCTGGGAGAATCCAAAATCTTATAACATTCTTTTAGGTGTTTGTCGCCGATACGAGACTATTTTTCCTTTTTCTAGATATTGGTCCATCGAAGCTTATAACATAAACATGAATTTTTCTAAAATAAAAAAATCCAAAAGAAGTTTTAGGTGTGAGTATTCCTATTTTTTTAGAGTAATTCAAACTGAAAATCCTCGAGGACTGGATTGTTGCTGCTTGACTTTAGCTCAATCATGAGTGAAACATAAACTTCTCATTTTCTATTGCTATGGACTGGAGTCCACTGAAAATAATAAGAGCCAAACTCACCCACAGACTCACTCATGAGAAGTTCTTTTTAGCTTATTATCGTTATTATTATGTCATATATTTGGTTACTTTCTACCTTTCTTCGTGAGCTTTTCATCCTTTTGCCCGAACCAAATTTAGTGTGGTAAACGACAACATATCAATATGATTACGTGTGACAGCACAAGAAAACAATACATACATATTGTAATGTAGTACCTATTATTTATGGCTAAATAGTTGGCAAAATTGAGGAACAATGCCCGTGTTTATGTATTCGATTTACAAATAATATGAGGAATATTTTTAGTAAATTAAAGATTAGGGAACAAAATCAACTCTTAAGACCTAAAACGATATGATATTTTTTACCAAATATTTCCGATATTTCATTCTTAATTCAATTCATTTTTTCCAAGCATACCATAAATACTTCTATTCTGGCCTGATAACTTAGAGAGAACTAGGAACAAGTCACAACTTGATCTTCTCTTCTACAAAAGGCACACCAATGCTTAAATTATTTTGGATAATTAGGGTTTAATGTGAAGTGGAAACTTATCATACATTCTTTCAATCTCTTTGCCCGGAGTTGTTAAACATAACTGCTAAGACTAGCGGTTAGGAATAGGGCCAAGATTTAAAGCATTATTGTTATTAGATGATGAGTACAATGAGTTAGTTGCAGTCATAACAAATTTCCATTAATTTAGGTATTGCATGGACTCTATAGCCGAGCTTGTGGTTTGATTTACCGAGTTTATGTTGAGTAATTGATCATAATCGAGTTATAGCTCGTTGAACTATAGTGGACGGATCAACTTCTATAAATATTAATATAACCTAAAAACATATATACCTTAACTCTAATAACATAATTGATACAAGCATGAGTTTGTAATAATATATTTGATTTCTTGTTTGCTTTGGGTCCTTGTTAATTTTGTGATTGGCTTGTAAAACTACTTAGAGATATAATACCCTTCCCTATGTACCCTGATCGCAGTGCCGAAAGATAGTGTATCTTCTATGTCTTAGCTTGTTTGCATTTTTAATTTGTTTCTTCTCGTCATTAGGGTTAAACTTGTAGTGAACTATCTTAAAAAACATAATTGGTACAAAATAATTGAAAAAAAAACAATAGTGTGTATATATATGTGTGAATTGGGCTCAAGTGTCAACTTCTTACTTGAATCTTATGAACAAAGCAAAGCATAAGAGTGGCTAGGCATGAACCACACTTGAGATAAGATTTTTCCGTTCCTTTTTATGTAACATACATATCCTTTCAATCAAGAAGGTCTAGCACTTTCCAAGTTGTTGCTATGGTGGGTCTAAAATTGTACGGATTCTTCTCTGATAACTCATTGTCACACAATAATGACCCCATTTTATGTTTGGCATCTTATATCCTATAATAGAACACAATTTTTCCATGTGCTCAACTATCACAAGCAAATAAGCAATAGGGACCCCATCACACACTAGATATTTTTTCTTCCAATTTCATGTAATGGTTCTTGTTCTTTTATATGTTATGCCTAGTCAAACATAGTAATTGGGCAGCATTTATTTCTTGGGTATCATACCTATGTTCTTCCAAAATTTTATTGCTTTGGAAAAGAAATCATAAGAAGGACCATGTACGAAATAATTGATGATTTGAGAGCATGCATATCATAAGTAAGTTAAAAAGGTTACATTTTCTTTTTGTCGTCTTGCCCGAAGAGTAATATGTAATCTATTATATTTAAAGGTGAATAATTTCATACATGATTTGTTATATTTGATTAAATTACAATTTAACAACTTAGAGTGTCAACTTTACATAAAGTTCACTGCAAATGAGTAACTTCTTTTTATGTTTTTGTTTCTTTAATACACATCATATAGGTTTTCTTTGTGTATTGAATATAAAACAATGAGAAATGCTAAATTTATAAATATTGTTGAGAATTAAATTCAATTAACTTAGTCTCAAACCCAACAAAAATTACTCACATTTATACATTAATTGAATAACGAAAAAGAAGAAGAGGAGGCACATTAAAAAAAGAGAGAGAGAAAATTTCGACTTGATTAGTATTCATCTTATATTTTTCTAAAATAAATTAAGTTTTTTAATCATATATATTTAATTTTTTTTAAGAGTTGATATTCATTCTACCATATACAACGCACATGATTATATATATTTAATGCAATCATCATCATCATGGGTATTATTAGCATGATAATGCGCAGAGATATATAGTCAAGAGAGATATCAAAGTTGACAAAGACTCGAAATGTATTCTCCTTTGACATTTGTGGTTCATAATTATCCCTTGATGGCTATGGCAAAGGGGGCTAGTCAGGCACCAATCCTTCCCATGGTGGATCGAGACTACCTGAACCATCTAAAAAAATCATTGTTAGGAGAACTTCTTTATAGGTGATTGATAAAGATATTCACAAGTGTTAGTTATTGAATATAGAATCATGTTCTAATAACTACAGTGAATTATAGTGCCAAACCCAACTAAAATTGTTAGTACATATAGTAAAATTGGTATATTTAGATTTATTTTTTAATGATATTATTAGCTTGTAAAAGTATACTTAGTTTACTAGGTACGCGCAAACAAAATAAAATGTGTTAGTGTTATATAATATTCTTCAAGGGAAAGTATAGGTAGCCAATAATATTATAACCAACAAATTAAAGTTACCAGCCAATAAAAATTTGCACATCCAAAACCTAAATAAGTTGCACATCTGAAACCACAGGATTCAGAACATCCGAAATCTAGATAAGTTGTAGGAGTGAGCATAGGTGCGGTTTAATTCGGTTTTGAATGAAAAGTCATCCAATCTGATGTTACGTAATTTTCGCGGTTCGGTTTGGTTCAGTTTTTTTAAGAAAATCAACCAAACCAAACCCATATATATTGGTTTGGTTTGATTCGGTTTTTTTGATTTTTAACAACAATTGAAATTGAATAGTTACCTGTAGTATAAAGACAACCACCAAAGCAAAGTGGGTATATAACTCTATAATAGCTGCCAATGTCAAGAAATAATAACTATCAATGTCACAAGACTCATAACAACTTACAAATGTTGTAACCAATCCAAACAATTACAAACTATCCAAGGACTTAATAAGTTCACACACTAACAATGTATCAAATGGTCCAAAAACTAATAAGTTCACACACTAACAAATGGTCCAAAATCCAAATACTTCACAAGTTCACAACAAAATAAAACAAGAGTACATGGCAGCAAGTCAACCACAACAAAATAAATAAATAAAGTGCATCATCCAGCATTCAACCACAAGTCCACAACAACTGAGTACCTGAAAATGAAAACTTCAAAAGCAAATAAAGTTCATCATCCACAAGTCCACAACAACTGAGTACCTGAAAATGAAAACTTCAAAAGCATAAGCAAAACACTCTTAAGTTTAGAGCATATTACATTTTGAAAAAAAATTAAAACAAACTAAATGAGATACTAGTTTAGAGCATATTACATATATTCAATCAATCAATCTGAATCAATACTAAAATTATCCTCCAAATTTGATTTCTTGGGTGCAACTTCTACGAAACATAAAGCAATAAAAATTAGAGCATATTACATATATTCAATCAATCAATCTGAATCAATACTAAAATTATCCTCCACTTGAGCTAGGGACAAATTACAAATTAGCAGAAAAAAACAATAGATTCGGAATTAGAACCATAATATATAACTAGCAAATCCAAAATTTACCAAACTAATTTACATTTAACAATTAACAGTATAGAAATTAAAAAAAATCCTTATCAGAATAGTATTAATCTTACCGTTTTAGTATAAAATGAAATGGATGAATTAACATAGAGGCTTTTTATTTTAACTATACTCGCCAGAAAGAAACACAAACAAATTCAAAGTTCTTTACAATTATTTTCTCTTTTTTAAATTCACAAAATAAAAAATCAAAAAATGATTAAACTTACTTGAGGTTCCATTTACTGCCGCTGTTGGACGACGTTGAGAGGGGTGGGAAGGCGGACGGCGGAGCAACGGAGCTGCAGGCCTGAGCGACAGACGGCGGAGCAACGTCCGGCTCGGTTTTGCAGCGACGTAGCTTGAAGTGATAAGTCGACGACGATGCTCCGGTCCGAGAAGGAGATGACGGCGCTGTTTTTGTGTGTGTATCGAGTGAAAGAGAGTGAGGGATACGAGTGAGTGAGAGAGACTCTTTTAGGGTTTTTTGTGGTGGGGTCTTTATGTAATATTGGTAATATTAGGGGGGGCTTATAAAAATTTAACAGTTACATATAACTCTCCACGGTTCGGTTCGGCTCCGTTCAAACTTTGATGAGGAAAACCGAAAACCGAACTTGAACCTGTAAAAAATCGCAGAAAATGTATTTTTTCGGTTTTTGTTTATTTCGGTTTTCGGTTTGTTTGGTTTGGTCCGTCGGTTTTGCTCGGTCTGGCTCGGTTTTGCTCACCCCTAATAAGTTGTACATCCGAAACCACAGGATACAGAACATCTAAAACCTAGACAAGTTGCACATCTGAAACCACATGATGCAGAACATCTAAATCCTAAACAAGTTGCACATCCGAAACCTCAACTAATTCAAACCACATGACACAGAAACAAAATGGCGCCACGATACAGAACATCCGAAACCTAGACAAGTTGCACATCCGAAACCACAGGATACAGAACATCCAAATCCTAAACAAATTGCACATCCGAAACCTCAACTACTTCAAACCATAGGATACAGAACGACGTGGTGAGCGGCACGATGAACGGCGCAGTGAACGATGATGAACGGCACGATGAACGACACGATGAACGGCACGATGAGCAACACAGTGAACGACGCGAAACGACGGTGAACGTGCAGTGAACAACGATGAATGCGCGGTGAACGACACGGTGAACCACGCTGTGAGCAACACAATGAACGGCGCAGAACAGCGGTGAACGACACGGTGAACGGCGTAGTGAAGGTGAAATGCGTGGAGAAGAATAGGAGAGAGTGATCGGTGCAATGAAAGAAAGGGATTAAGTTATCTATTTGACATGAAGGGAAATGATTTGAAATGGGTTGGACTGGATGTTTTTGTTGGGTCAATTTTTAAGCCCAAAATTATTTTGTTGGCTGTTGGTTAATAATTTATTGGCTACCTAGCAGATCAATATTGTACATTTGATGATAACATAAAATCAATTATTATTTGTTATTTGTTACTTAGAGATGAGCTATAGCCTCTACCGTAGCCGTTGTGAGTCCTAGATTATTATGATCAATCTTGTACATTTGATGATAACATAGTAATCTTAATGTTAAATTTAAAAATAATGGTTGAAGTTTTACCCTAATTTTATTTGGGTTTGGCACGAAGTATTTGTGTCTAATCGAAAAAAATATAGAGAATTAACCACCAAAATTATCTTCAAATTTTTAATTTGCTAATAAAAATGTTCGTAAATTTTTAAAATGATAAATGTGCCCGTTAATATTATTAAAACGTGACAAATTTAACTGTTTCAATATCATTCGATCAACTTTTATTTTTATTTTAAGATAAATTTGTCATCATACATTAATAATATTGGAGAATATATTTATCGTTTTAAAAATGCATAGACATTTCCGCCAACGACTTAAAAACTCAAGAATAATTTTAGTGTAATTTTAGTAATTAACTCGAATTTAAATTCAACTCTCCACTCATTTTGGTGATTAACTCAAATGTAAATTCAAATCTCCACAGTAAAAATGTAGGATTAGCTAGCCCAACCCTATATATGTCCTGCAGATTGGGTTGTGAATCCGTTTCAACCGGATTGAATCATGTTCTATATATAATATATACCAAAAAAAAGAAAAAAAAGGAAATTGTGCTACCAATCCTACACAGATGATTCAACATGTTGCCTTTGTAGAACCCATTATTCTATGTACGTTAGCATTAAAAAAAAAAAATCATAAGCATTCTTCAAAATAACATCATTTACAATTCAACCCTTCAACTTATAACTCATGTCAAAAGAAAAAAAAAAAACCCTTCAACTTATAACTCAATTATTTATTTTCTCACTACTGCATTTTTTGTATAAGGTGTGAATTAAAATGCAACATAAAACACCAATATATTATATATATTCTTCATCATGATAACACCCAAGAAATTTTCAGAAAAAATCTCAAAATAAATATAATTGTAAAATTAAATGAGAAAAAGATAGACCAATTGATCCTAACTCATCTTGATAGAATATCAATCATTATGATTATTGATCTCTCCCCCTTCTCATGCTATAATAACAACTATGCTCACAACTATCCTCACTCTAAAATAATATTGAAATTATTCAAAATTTCTCCTTTTCCTTAATTAGATCCAAACAAGAATGATTATTCAGTCAGAGAATGTGTCTGATCTTGAGAAGTAGTAGTAGGAGTAATTGCTGTTCCTTGCATGGTTGAGAAGCAACTTTGGGATCTACCAAGTGGCCTACAACAACCATTGAAATGGTCCTTC
The DNA here is from genome assembly GCA_036250425.1 of Stylosanthes scabra. NCBI lineage: Eukaryota > Viridiplantae > Streptophyta > Magnoliopsida > Fabales > Fabaceae > Stylosanthes > Stylosanthes scabra. The sequence continues at coordinate 62,154 of JASCZI010151098.1, read as the reverse complement.
CTAGGAAAATCCAACGTCCTAAACAGGATGTTCTTCATTGCAATTATGAATTCCTCACTGGGGTTGTTCTTAATTGAAGACCTGAATTGTTGGCAAAACTTCATGTGACTTCTAATTGCTTCATCCATTGTCATCATCGTACTCTCACTTTTGTTCTTTGATCTCAGCCGTTCATCCTTCACTGCCTCTCCACAAAGTCCGCAAATCCAACGGCCCCCGTAACGCTCCTTCACGCGCGTAATATACTCCTCCGTGCACTCCTCCACCAATCCACAACAACAGCATTTCACCGCCGAAACCGTCTCCAACTCTGCCACCACCGCCGCTACTACCGCCGCCGTGGCCGAGAGTGATTTTGCTTCTCTTTTAAGCATATTATTGGCCATTTTGTAATTGTAGTTTTTCTGTGATTCAAAATAAACACAAGTAACAATAATTTTAATTCTAAGACATTATAAATAATTCGAAAAAAATACTAAATAACTATTAATTTTAATTTATTTTGATCATTAACTTAATCTTTTCAATTTAGAATTTAATATTACACTTTAATCGATATTTTTCAATGTTGATGGGTGAATAATGATTAGAATAAATTAAAATTGATGGACATAGGCGACTAAAACATTTTTCGCTCAAACTCTACAAGGAATTCAAATAACAAAAATCATTAATATGAATCAAACTACAATACCAAACATTAAATCATTTTCTTAATCAATTTTTGAGCAGAGACAAACACATAATAATGATTGAGAATTATATATATACACAACAAAATAATTACCGTGTCTAGAATCAATGAAAGTGTGGAATAGATAGCCCAATAAATTAAGGATCTGAGTGAAAGTATATATATATATGATAGGAAGAAAAAAGAAGTGTGATGAATTATTGGAACTATCTTTCCTTAATTCTCCCACTGATGAATCTGGTGAAAGTGTTGATGATGATGATGAAGAACCTTGTCAAAGCGACAAAGCCAAAATAGAAGAGAATCCCAAAAGGAGTAAAGTACATATAAGAACTCAATAGCACCAAAATTCAGTTCATGAATTCAATGGTACTTTTAATATTATTTGGAGAACTCTTTCTGTGTCTCCCTCTTTTATCCCTCTCTTATCCCTCTCTCTCTCTTCATCTTGGAGCATAGCATTATGTGTATATATGGAGGCAAATTTCTCTTTTCGGTTATTTTTTTAATTTGGAAAGAGATTTTTAAATTTAATTTTAATTTCTTGATTATTAAACTGAATATCAATATATTTACAAAAATACTATTGATGCATGCACCGAATATTTCCGGTATTCAAATAAAAATACATACAATAGTTAATAGTTAATTATTGTGTGTATTTAGATTTTTTTTTTTTACACTGAAATAGCTATTAATAAAATAGAAAGAAATGTGTGCTAGTTTTTTTTTCCTAAAAAGAAACCTTACTTACTAGTGTCAAGATGTTGTTTTCCTAAAGAGTATACGCATAATTTTTGTATAAATTCATCTTAGACAGTTTTTTTCCCCACAAATAATTGATCATTACTCGTAATCATATATCAAATTAATATATATATACATATATATATAAACTAATTACCTTTTAGTTTCTAACTTTTTATTTTGTGAGTTAAATTGATCCCTTTAAAACGTAATATGGCTTATATGATTTAAGAATTAATATGATTTATAAAATAAAAAATTTGAACTAATCTGATTTATAAAACAAGTGTTGGGGACTAAATAATAATTAATTTTAGTTGAGATTAATATATTTTGTTTGAAATTTTTTAGGGACCAAAATAAATATATTCTCTACAAAATAACTATATTTTAATTTAATTCACTCTTTTTATAAGATAAAATAAAACTAGTATTAAAATAATTATTTAAATGCATGCAATTTGATTGAAAGATCGAATTTAAAATATCTTATGTAAGACATAAAATTAAATTAATTTATTTTGGACAATTTAAAGAGTTTACATAAAAATTATTTGCAATCATTATAAGTTTTATTCGAAAAGTTTAGATAAAAAATTTATCTACGTATATCATTGTACATCTCCATATCTCTCTTGTTTTCTTTTTTTAATTTAATTTCTGGATTGAGGTATACTATTTTTATGCTATATGTAACTGTTTATATGCTATCGTATATTGTATTAATATATTTTGTGAATTTTTTGTACTAATATTTATATATTTCTATATTGTAAATAAAATATATAAAGATATACAATATTACATGTAACATTAACGTTATATAAAATACTTTACCAATTGTTAGGGGTGCTCAAAAAACCACTTTAATTAATTAACCAATTTAAAAACCTTAACCAAATTTAAAATAACCGATTTTTGTAATTGGTTAAAAAATTATATCCATTTTTATAAAACTGGTTAACCGAATTGATAAAATTAGTTTTTAAAATGGTTAACCAAACCGGTTTTAGATAAACGGTTTTTAAAATAATCCAATTTTTCATATAAAAACCGATTTTTAATAAAATTAACTGGTTTTTTTAAAATAACCAATTTTTTTTTCAAAAATACCAGTTATTACATTAAAAAACCGGTTTTTATTTACAAAAATCGGTTATTTTCAAAACCGATTAAAAACCAATTTAATAATTTAGTAATTGATTAATAACTGGTCTTATGATTTAAAACCAATTTAGTTAATTAACCTAAACTTAATTTTTGGTTAACCTAAATATGGTTATGGTGTAATATGGTGTAACCATAACCATGAACACCCTACCAATCGTTAAGGGTTACCGATTTCTTTTATTTATACACAATTTGACAAGAGTGACCCACCAAAAACAAAAAAAAATTCCAATGATTGGGGTCGGAGGTAGGGTTTTGTTGCTGGTGGCGAAGTAATTAGAAGTCTACAATTAATTAATTAATTAATTAATTAATTAAAGCTACGTGTGATGATAGAAATTGTTGATATCTTTTCACATTGTGGGGACACAAGCTTTCGATTTCCCATTTCTGAATCTATGGAGTTGTCAAGAGATTTCTAGACCAAGTATATTTATGCATTTGTTTTTACTACTATCATGCCAGAAATGTTAAATTCCTAACAAAATTAGGGTTCCTAACAATTTTGTTAAATATATCTTTTAAAAACAGGAAATGAGAAAATTTAACCGTCGTGTCGTTTAATTTGAGGCATGCTTTTCTAGAATTCTTTTAAGGACTTTTAATTATTTTTAAAAATGTTAAAAAAAAGGAAATATAATTTTGTTTGATACCTGTATTTGCATTAAAGTTTGCATTCCTTCTTTTATTACCTTTGAATAAGTTTGTTTTAAAAAGCTAATTTTATTTTTAAAATATTTTCAAACTAATGGATTTAGCTATAAGATTGCGCATACTCTGGATTTTAAATAACACATTTTAAGTATTTAATATTTCAAAAACAAACTAATGCACGCATGATATTTTCAAGATTATATTGACCATCAAATATTAGAGTTTAATTTTAATTACAGATTGATATATTTATATGATTTTTTAAATAATAAATTTAAAAATTAATTATTTTTATTGATATATAACCTTAACCAATTTATGGAAAATCTATTTAATCATACTTAAGTCTTAATCACTTTTACCTTATTATTAGAAATGTCATGTTGATATTTTAATACTTCATATCAGTATTGTTTAGCAATAGTTAAATTAGAGACTAAAAATATTTATAATTTACAAAATTTTCGAATGTTAAAGACTATTTTAATGCATGTTGATAAATTCATGAATAATTTTAGAAATACATTTACTCTATTTTGAACATAGAAGTAGATATATTACACTATTTCGCTACACAATTGAAAAGTAAACTCCAGTTTGTACCCAGCATATTCATGACTAATCTTACATTGCTCAATTATTGAAGGCCATTAGTGACAGTAGTACATGTGCATGTTATTAGGAGGCAATAATTTTGGTATTTGTCACCTAGTGCTATGTTATGTTGTTTTTCTATTTTCTCATAGAATTTTACTTCCACAGAGCAATGACTAATCTTTTATGAATTGAAATTCTATTTAACAATTTGTTATCGACTACTATATTACCGTATATACAATGCAAAATTCCTAACCTTTTAACACTTATTCACTTGAATAAGTGAATTAAACCATTTACGGATCCAAGTTGATTGCTATGTTGTTTGAGTGTCTAAACTTGCAATGGGAACTTTGATGATGGAATACAATCTTTATGGGAGATTGATACCAAAACATTCATTTCCTTCCTTTATTACTTCAATGTAAAGAGAATAAGATCTTCAACCACTTGATCGTTACTACTTACTGACTATAAACTACTTATACATACACATACATGATGTAACAACATTACTAAGAATCAATATCTATCACACAATTTGGTTCAATGTTTCATTGGGTAGCCAGCTGGAATTGACACTAACCCATTGCGGGTGTTTGAAGCCAAACGTGCAATTTAATAGGGATGCTTTATGTTTTTTTTGAAATATATATGTTTGCTCAATTATTTTATGTAGTCATTTTACATGTAGGCTAAATTAGCAAATAACTTTATTATTAAATAAATAATAATATATTAAATTAGTTCCAAAAAAGATAATCGAATACTTTAATATTCGTCGACAAATTTTAATCGCTAAAATAAGGTTTTGATAATTTATTTATGAAACAAATTAATTTTGATAAAAAAAATTAGACAAATCTATTCCTATAATTATTTCATAAAAAACACAATAATTTCTAATTTTTTAAAAAATATTCAAATCAATCGTTCCATATCAATGAATAAGCACCTTGATACGTAAAGACTGATTAGTCTAAAAAAATAAAAATTTAGAAATTAATTTAGTAGTTAAAATTATAAAGAACAAAATTGTTCGATTAAAATTTGTTTAAAAGTTGATTTAAGATATATATTAATATTAAATAAAACATAATATATAAATTTTCTACATAATCTATTAAATAATAAAAAAGAGACATGCAAATTTAAATAAATAAATATAGTTATATATAGTGTACAAAAATCGTGTGGTTGTGACCACATTACATTGGATGAACAAAAGTACGAATTGAAGAAACCGTGCATGTTGTGACTTGTGAGTGAGAGAATTGAAGGTTTTCTCTCATTGTCAATTATTTGTCATGGACCACTTGATTTTTATAGCTCCTTCGGTACTTTTTCGTCCTCATTTCATCAAACATCCTAAACCTCAGTTATCGAAACAATATAATTTTGATTGGTATAGCAGTAACTTTACTAGTTCATTTAAATATATCAATAATTATACACAATCAAACTTTTTTAACAATCAAGTCTAACTAAGTCACCACACCTCACGCGCCTTTCATTAATAGGGGTATTAGGTTTTTCCATTTTTTTTGAAATCACAAATCCCTGATTTGTCTTCTTCCTCTTTTATCACAAATCCCTGCATTTTCGTTTTGCAATTGCATACGTTTTCATTCTGCAACTTTTCACAGTGGCGATGAAGACAACGATGAGGAGAAGAATGACGATCCTGATGCCATTGACGAGGAAAAAGAAAGATAATACAGTGAGGAAGAAGGAAGAGGAAGAAAATGAAGGAAGAAGATGAACAAAATAGAGGAGGACGAGGAGGAGAACAAGAAGATGATGATAATGAAGAAGAAGAATAAGATGAGTACATTTGAGTACATTTCAGTGGTAACTTCCAATAATCCGTTTATGTTTTCATTCAAAACTGTTTCT
>JASCZI010151098.1:41897-56386 GCA_036250425.1 Stylosanthes scabra | reverse complement strand
CGTTTCTATTTTCATTTAAAATCGTTTCTACTTTCATTCAAAATCGTTTATACTTTCATATAAATTCCGTTTCTGTTTTCATGTAAATTCCGTTTCTGTTTTCATGTAAATTCTGTTTATGTTTTCGTGACCCAAAGTCATGCCTAGGCGTAAACAAGACCACGCCTAGACGTGAGTTCATCACCAAATTCGTTTCTGTTTTCATATAAATTCCGTTTCTATTTTCATGTAAATTCCGTTTCTGTTTTTGTGACCCAAAGTCACGCCTAGGCGTAAACAAGACCACGCCCAGGCGTGGGTTCATCACTAAATCCGTTTCTGTTTTCATATAAATTCCATTTCTGTTTTCATGTAAATTCCGTTTCTATTTTTGATAAAAAATATGTTTCTGTTTTTCATGTAAAATTCGTTTCTGTTTTCATTCAAAATTCGTTTATGTTTTCTTAGAATATTCAATTCAATTTTTCATCATCAACAACACCACCAACAACAGTAACAATGTAATAATGGAGGAGGATGATGAGAAGGAAGAAGAGGACGATAGCGACAGTGACACAATGATGGCGGCGGCAATAATGACAGTGACGTTTGCAGCGACGACGACGATGATGGTGGCAGTGGTAGCTGCAATAACTGAGAAGAAAAAGGAGGAAGATGAAGACGAGGAGCTGAGTTGCAGAGAGAAGCGCATTTTCGCGTTTTTCAGTTTTTTGTGGGTGAGTGTTGTGCGTGTATGCACGTGCCTGGGTGAGAGTGGGGCAAAATTGCTTGTTTGACTTAATTGGGTAATTTGCTTGGATGTATAGCACTATTGTAAATAAATATCAAAATTCAAATTTCACCTTATATTTATAATAATTTATTGACAAACCTTTAAATAAAGTTTAAATATTATGAAAGGATCCGTTTCCAACTTAATGGATTAGGAGATCCCGAAAAAACCTCATTTATATTAGGAAAAGTATAGGTAATCAATAATGTTTTAATCAACAAATCTGCTAATAAAAGATAGAACATCTGAAATTACTGTTTATAAAATATTCACAATAGAAGTTATAGAACATCCGAAACTTAAAATAACCTTAGCCAACTTTATATTTTTTTTAGAAACAGAACATCTGAAACTTAAAAACAGAACATTTGAAACATAAAAAAATAGAACATTCAATTTAAATTATTGGCTGATATTGCCTAAATTTTTATTGGTTACCTAACATGATTGAAGTTTTTAACAACATATTGTACATTAAAATCTTAAAAAGGGCTCACTCTTATTCCTACATCTCTGGATGTAATAATCCGCAATTTTGGTTAGAGTTTTTTTTTTTTAACCAAACGAATTTTTAGTTTGTCCCTACACATTGAATAAAATTTCTATAGATTATGGGACTTTGTTTAGATTTAGGAGTGTCCATACTCAAAATCATCTCTAAAACATATTCAATTCTTTAAATTGGTTTTTAAATTTTTTTATTAATTATATTAAGTCATAAAAGAATAACCGTTGATCAAATCACTTCTTTTGTCGATTACTAACATATTAGATTAGATGTCACGTGAAATGGTAACATGATGCCATATGTCACTGACATGACACATTAATCAGTAATGTTACGGACCGTCCCAATAAGGCTCAATTCATTAATCGAGTAGCCAATTTACTTGACCTACAGATCAAAGATTGGACTAAAAAAGGAAAGATTCGATAGGATCATGAGAAGATCCCATCCGAATCTTAACCACCCGCTATTATATAAGCAGGGGGCAACACTCCCTCAAGGTACGCATTCTCTTAACCCTAATCTCCCATATTAGCCCTAGAATACTCATAATCCTAATTGTGGGATTCTAATGCTATTCTCTCACCACATCAACCACCTTCTTCGGAATCAGCCATCGGACTCTTCCGAGTGCTTCCCCTCAGAAGGAATACTTTCTCTCCCTCATTCTCACTGTCTACTCCCTCTCACGACTAAGGTCCATTGGATCATTGTTCGGTACATCTATGCTTAACATTGGCGCCGTCTGTGGGGAAGAGACTTTAGAATCGAGTTGTGAGACGAAAATTGAACTTCCGAGCTAAGATGGTGGACGCTCAACTCAACAACGAGGATGCTGATGAAAGCATCCCCCAGTTTACCCCGGAAAAGAGAGTAATCCCCCCGAACCAGCACATCCAACAGATAGAAGCTGCCCTGAGAGAGCTCCTCGAGAGACAGACTCGCGAGGCGGAGATCGCCTCCGAGGTAATGAAACGGGCGGAAGCCATGGCCGCGAGGCAGCAAGCTTTGTTGGAGGAGGCTGAAAAGCGTGATCAGGAGTTTAAGGAAAAGCTCCGGAATAGGCAATCGTACATTGACGAGGACGGAGGGGGGGCTGATTCGCGTTCCCGTACGTGGAAACCGTCGGTTGTGGTTGGAAACCCGCCTGCGAAAGAGAACAGCAAACATCCCTTCTCACTCGCCATCCTCTCAGAAGAGCTCCCTAAGAAATTCAAATACCCAACGGATATGGAGCCATACGACGGAAGCAGTGATCCAAAGCATCACCTAGATGCCTTTGACAATAGGATGGTGCTCCTGAACGCCTCGGATGCTACAAAGTGCAAAGCTTTTTCCGTGACCTTTAAAAAGGATGTGCTAACATGGTTCAACTCTTTAGCACCTAGAAGCATTAAGAGCTTCTCCGATTTGTCTGGAGGTTTTCTGAAAAACTTCATCACTCGGAGAAGGCTCCCAAAGGCCTGCCTGAACCTCTACTCGATCGTGCAGAAGCCGGAAGTGTCCTTACGGGACTATTTGGACCGCTTTAACTCTGAATGCACTCAGATCGAAGGACTCGAATGACAAGCAACCCTCATGGCATTGGTTAAAGGCCTCAGAGAGGATACACCATTCCTCAAAAGCCTTACCAAGAGGCCACCCAAAACTATGGAGGAAATTCAAGAAAGATCTCATGAGTACTTACAACAAGAAGAAGGACAGACGGCAGTAAAAACTGACCGTGACAAAAAGAGGCTGGTCGGAAGGATCTGCCGCGAGAAGATCGTAGCCGACGAGAACAGCGCTTCGGCAGATCCTACTACAATCCACTGAATGTCTCGCTGACAACCTTCCTTCATGAAGTATCACAAGTGGAAAGGATACCCGCACCACGAGCAATCAAGAATAATCACAGAGGAGACTGGAATGCTTATTACAAGTATCATAAGCAAAACGGTCATGACACAGAGGATTACCGTGACCTCCTCGAATTCATCGAGAAAGGTTTGAAGAAAGGAAAGTTCCGTGAGTACACCGGAAGAAGCAGTGACCGAAGGGATGATAGAAGGACAAGGCAGAGGGCGGACAGCCGGAAAAGTCCATTGAAGGAAAGGACGAGCACAAAGATGGCGTGGTTAGAAGGGAAATCAAGATGATTTCGGGAGGGCTTCCGGATGAAGGTAACCCACCATCCCGGAAAGCGGCCAAAAGGAGCAAACAGTCATGCCTTGCCGTGGAAGTCATGCCTAGGACATTGCATGATAAACCGCCTCTTGAAATCACATTCTCTTCCGAAGAGATCGGAAGAACAACCGATACCCAAAATCCTGCCCTAGTGATTTCCATGGATGTCATTGACGCAACAATCCAACGAGTTTTTATAGACCAAGGAAGCTCTGCAGACATCCTCTTCCGACGCTGCTTTGATGCACTCGGACTCACCAACAAAGACTTGGAGAGCCATTTCGACGAGTTAGTCGATTTCTCCAGCGAAAGAGTAACTCCGGATGGTTTCGTGACATTGTGGATCATCGTTGGGGACCCACCAAACAGGAGAAGCACAAAAGTAAGGTGGCTGATCGTTAACCATAACTCCGCCTACAATGCGATTATGGGAAGACCGACCCTAAACCGGATTGGAGCGGTTATAGCAACCTCCATCTTGACCATGAAGTTCATAACTGACGGAGGAAAAGTAGGCGTACTTCGCGGAGATAAGCAAGAATTGGAGAAATGCCACAATGCCACTTTGCACATCTCTGAAGAGGAACTTCTGAAGCTAGAAAATTCGGAAGAAGCCAAAGGGTGCCTCCTAGTGGATCTCGAACCACCAGAAAAGAAAGTCCATGAAAGACCAAAGTTGGAAGGCGATCTCCAGCAGGTCCAAATAGGACAACATGCCGAGCAAGTGACCATGATTGCCAAGAACCTGCTGGAAACACTGAAAAGCAAGTTAACATAGTTTCTACAGCTGAATTTCGACCTCTTTGCATGGACAGCGGCTGACATGCCCGGAATAGATCCGAACTTCTCCAGCCACAAGCTGTCCATCATCCACGGTAGCAAGCCGGTAGCACAAAAGCTACGGCGTATGAGCCCGAAAAAGGTGGCTGAAACAAAGAAACAAGTTCAAAGCCTTCTTGAAGCAGGATTCATCAAAGAGATCAAGTACCCCACATGGCTCAGTAATGTGGTCATGGTACCTAAAAGCAACGGAAAGTGGCGCATGTGTGTCGACTACACCAGCCTGAACAATGCATCTCCTAAGGACCCATACCCACTCCCAAGCATTGATGGATTAGTTGACAAAGCTTCCGGCTACAGGTTCCTCTCATTCATGGATGCTTATTCCGGGTACAATCAGATCCCAATGTACCCCGGAGACGCTGAAAAGACAGCTTTTATCACTCCCACCGGCAGCTTCTACTACAAAGTAATGCCGTTCGGGTTGAAGAATGCATGGTCTACATACCAAAGGCTCATGGACAGAGTCTTCAAAGAGCTACTCGGCGACATTCTTGAAGTATATGTGGATGACATGCTAGTTAAAGCAAAGGCGGAGGAAGAATTAATCCCCAATTTGGAGAAGGTCTTCGGCAAATTACGGGAACACCAAATGCGCTTGAATCCAGCAAAGTGTGCCTTCGCAGTTGGAGCCGGAAAATTCCTTGGTTTCATGCTAACCAACAGATGAATTGAGGCTAACCCGGAAAAATGCCAAGCGATTATCTCCATGAAGCAGCCAGAGTCTTTAAAGGAAGTACAGATGCTGACCGGCAGACTAGCGGCCCTTACTAGGTTCCTAGCAGCCTCAGTTATGAAAGCGGCCCCCCTGTTCAAGCTAATGAAAAAAGGGGTAGAGTTTAAGTGGATGGAAAAGTGTGAAGAAGCTTTCAAAAGCTTCAAAGAGTACCTATCCGCACCCCCAATCCTAGTCAAACCGGAACCAGAAGAACCCCTTATAGTCTACTTAGCCGCAACTGAAGAAGCAGTCGCCGGAGCTCTAGTCCAAGAGAAGAATAAAGTGCAGCAACTTGTGTACTTCGTAAGCAAAACCCTCCAAGGGGCGGAGCTGAAATACCAAAGGTTGGAGAAGCTAGCATTAGCATTAATAGTAACCGCCAGAAGGCTAAGGCAATATTTCCAAATCCACCCAATTGTTGTCAAAACGGATCAACCGCTACGACAAGTGTTGCAGAAGCCGGATCTGGCCGGAAGAATGCTGAGCTGGTCGGTGGAGCTCTCAGAGTACCACATCAGCTATAAAGGAAGGACATCAACAAAAGGGCAAGTAATGGCTGACTTCGTTACAGAACTCACTCCAATCGCCCCAAACCCTGATTCTTTAGCATGGGTCCTCCACGTAGATGGATCCTCAAACAACAAAGGAAGCGGCGGGGGCGTCCTCTTAGAAGGACCAGATGGAGTCATCCTAGAAATGACAGTTAAATTTCAATTTCAAGCAAGTAAGAACCAGGCGGAGTATGAAGCGCTGATAGCAAGTTTAAAACTGGCAAAAGAGGTCGAAATCTCAGAGCTAGAAGTCAGATCTGACTCTCAAATCGTCACCTCACAGGTGAACGGAAGCTATCAGGCCAAAGATCCTCAAATGGCCAAGTACTTGGAGAAAGTAAAAGAGTTTCAAACCTTTTTTAAGGAAGTGCAAGTGAAGCACATCCCTCAAAAAGAGAATGACCGAGCGGATACCCTGTCAAAGTTGGCTAGCACCAAACCAAGCGGAAGCAACCGAACCCTGATCCAAGAGATCAAAGAAAGGCCCTCCATTGACGAACTCCAAGAGGTGTTTGTAATCTCGGACGGGAGCAGCTGGAAGAAACCCATCATCGACTTCCTTGAAAAAGGAACCCTCCCAAAAGAAAAATGAGAGGCAAACATCATAAAAAGGGACGCAGTGAATTATGTAATGATGGACGGAGAGTTGTACCGAAGGGCAGCGGCTATGCCGCTGCTCAAGTGCGTCGAAAAAGAACGAGTCCCCACCATCATAGCAGAAGTGCATGAAGGAGCCTGCGGTCAACACCAAGGAGTAAAAAATACCGTCCGGAGAATTCTCCTAGCCGGTGTATGGTGGCCCCAAATAAGGGTTGATGTCGTGCAATACATCAGAAAGTGTTAAAAATGCCAAGAGCACGCCAAGGTGCAGCAGATACCGACCACCAAGCTGTCAGCTATTGTCTCACCTTAGCCGTTTGACAAATGGGGAGTAGACCTCCTTGGCCCTTTTCTAAAAGGACCCGGGCAGGTCAAGTACCTAATTGTAGCCATTGATTACTTCACCAAGTGGATGGAAGCAGAACCACTTGCATCGATCACAGCGGCCCAATGCCGAAAGTTTGTGTGGAACAACATAATTACTAGATTTGGAGTACCAAGAGTCATCAGTTCTGACAACGGCACCCAATTTGCTAACAAAAAATTCAAAGAATTTCTTCAAGGTTACCACATACATCAGCAATTCTCCTCGGTTGAGCACCCCTAAGCGAATGGACAAGTCGAGGCCATGAACAAAATAATCCTAAACTGATTAAAAAGAAGGCTCGACGACAAGAAAGGCTGCTGGGCGGAAGAGCTCGGAAGTGTCCTCTGGTCATACAGAACTACAGAACAATCGTCGACGGGGCTAACCCCCTTCCGACTTACTTATGGCACAGAGGCAATGGTCCCTTTAGAGCTAGCTGAGGAAACCGGCCGGGTCTCAGGCTACAACCCGGAAGAAAACAACTTGCATAGAGAAGACGATGTAGATCTAATCTATGAAGTCCGAGAAGAGGCAAGAATGAGACAGCAGGCGGCAAAGGAACTCCTAGCAGCCCGGTACAATAAGAAGGTGAAGAGCCGAGAACTCGAAGAAGGAGACTTGGTACTAAGAAGGGCTGACATTGGAAGAAAAAATGCCGCCTAAGGGAAGCTAGGGGCAAACTGGGAAGGCCCCTACCAAGTGGTCAAAGTGCCCGGAAAAGGAGCGTACAAGCTCCGTACAGTTGATGGGGCAGAAGTGCCAAGAACTTGGCACATAACAAACCTAAAAAGGTACTACATGTAAACAGAACGTAGCAGCATGTACTCTTTTTCCTCCCATCTTTATTTTTTTCCCAAGAGGGTTTTTCGGATGACGAGGTTTGAACGAGGCATGTAAGCGTTCCGGCCACCTTGGCCGTTATTAATAAACAAGTACTTTACTTTTGCATTTATGCTCCTTGTCATTTACCTTTTAAGCATTATTCTTTATGCATTCTTGTGAGTCTCAAAAAAGAGAACAAAGAGCCAAGGAGCCAATCAAGGCTTTAAAATTAACCCAAAGGGCAACCTATAAAGTGGTCGGAACAAACATCACTGCACCACACCGGACTGATCACCCGGATGCTGAGTTGCAAATAAAAAAAGTTATGCAAATCGATAGTCAAAATTAAAAAACATCGCGACAAGCAAACTTAAAGCACAATTATAAAAGTGCAAATGGCATCACCAAGTGCCAAAACACAAACCAGCACAAGTCATGAAAGTGCTCCCAACAAGGAACACTACCAAGTGCCACAATGAATAGTAAGCTCTAAAACGCAAAATTAGTCGGAAGCAAGCGAATGAAGCAAAAAAAAATGTTTTAAGGCCACACACTTAAAAAAGAGAAGTGACCCAAAAAAACCAATATTCACAAAAAACAAACGCCCAAAAGGCGCAATGTCAAAAAAGCCACCAAGGGCATAACCAAAAAAGAAAGAAAAATATTCATTACAAATTTTAAGTGGGGCATTCCCCACTGACACCAGCCGACGGGTTTCCTTGCTCCTGCTGCTGCTCCGGCACCACCTCAGGTAGTGTCTCTGCAACTTCAGCACCATCGCCAAGAAGTTCCTCGGGGACATGAATCCTCTTACATTTCGGATCCCAGTGAGTCTTCAGGGTGATAGCAGAAAAGTCCACACCAGGACAGAGATGGAAAACATGATCAAGGACTATCTCCAACGTCTCTTGACACATCTCTTGAGCCTCGGTGCCAAGACTCTTCCACTCGGTGCACCAGTAGTCGGCCTCCTCCCTCGACTTCCTCAACTCGGCCTGAGCAGTCTCAAGAGACACAGTAAGAGACTTCACACTGTTTTCAGCATCTTCCGCCCTCTTTTGGTCTTTGCTCACCAAGAGCTGAGCAGACTCCAGTTGGGCCTTCAGAACTTTGATATCCTCATCCAACTAGGTCACCCGCTCGAGAGCTGACTTATGCTCCACCTCCTTTTGAGACAGCTGCTGAGCGAGAGAATTAGCCTTCTCCTTCAGTGGGAGATACTGCAAAGCAGAGTCCCTCTCCACCTTCAGAACTAAAAGCTGGTCCTTAATAGCAAGCAGCTCCTCCTTAGTCTTGGTCTTGGCCTTCAGAGCGGCCTCTAAACCAAGCTGCACAAGTAAAAATCAAAATCAAACACAACAGCTAACAGCAAGCTATATCAAAATACAAAGAAAATAAAACTGACAGTGTACCTGTTGGCAAGCGAGGGCCTGACATTGGAGGCGCCACGACTCTCCGAGAGGCCGGTGTTCTTAGATATATAAAACAAAACACACAAAAAACTCTGCTTCTACACTTTTTTTTCTCTTGTCTAGGCTTTTGAAGGCCTTAAAAAACAAAAAGCCTCCTAAACACAAATTTTATCCAATCAACTTTACAACAATAAAATTGGCAAAACCAACCCAATCTGTCCACCTCTTTTGAAAACATAATATTGGGTTGGACTTTGCAGTATCCAATGCAAGACAGCAAACTAAAACTTAAAAAAAATGCATTAAAAAAACCCTAAAAAGAATGTGTTTATGTTGACAAAAAAGAAAAAGGAAATGTGTTTTACTCTTTGGTGTTGCCTATTTAATTGCACATGTTGTGGGAAAATTATTTTGGTGCTTCCGATGTGGATCTGGTTTGAACCTGAATTTTCCCAACAAAGTGGTATCAAGAGCTTTGGTTATTTATTCTGTGCTGATTAAATGGAAGAAGAAAATACGCACAGGCCAAATATGGTCAAATTGGATTCCAAAAATTACTCTATTTGGAAGACCTTCATGGAAGATATGCTGTATAGCAAGGACTTGTATGATCCTATTGAGGGAGATAAAGCCAAATGTACCAGGTCTGATGCTGAATGGAAGAAGTTGCACTGGAAAACAGTTGCTTTAATTAGGCAATTGCTTGATCTCAGTGTGTATCCGCATGTTGACACTGAAACTAATGCCCAGAAGATGTGGAACAAACTGAAGGAGCTATATGAGTGTAAGAATGTGCAGAACAAAGCTTTCTTGTTCAGAAAGTTGGTTAATATGAAATACACTGAAGGTAAATCAATGCCGGAGCACTTGTGTATTTTTCAGGAGACTGTGAATCAGTTGACAAATAATGAGATCACTTTGAGTGATGAGTTGCAAGCCTTGTTGTTTCTCAGTTCTCTGCCTGATACTTGGAAAGTTCTGGTTGTGATACTGACTAACACAGCTCCAAATGGGAAGTTGACGTTGTCAATGGTAAAGGAGAGCATGTTGAATGAAGAAGCCAAAAGAAAAGAGCGGAGTTTGATAAGTACCTCCTCCCAGTGAGAAGCACTTGTTTCAGAGTCACGTGGGAGAAGCCAATTTAGAAAACCTCACAGTACTGACAAGTCAGAGAGCCAAGGCAAATCAAGAGGAAAGTCCAAGCCACCAAAGAAAGAGTCCACTTTCACTTGTCATCATTGTGGCAAGCCAGGACATATTAGAAGGAATTGTAGGTTCTTGAAAAGAGAATAGTCAAGGGGAAGACTAGGTGAAGACAAAGGTAAAGAAAGTGATAATGAAACTGCTGCTATTGCTTATGATGATGTTCTTATCACTTATGATGAAAATTATGTTAATCTTGTCTGTGATGATTCCACTTGGATTATGGATTCTGGTGCCTCATGTCATGTCACTCCGAGGCGTGAATTTTTCACTTCGTATACTGCTGGAAATTTTGGCAAGATCAAGTTGGGAGATAAAGGGGTGTGTGACATCATTGGTATGGGAGACTTGTGGCTTGAAACCAATATGGGATGCAAGTTGCAGCTGAAGAATGTTAAGCATACACCAGATATGCGGTTCAATCTGATTTTCAGTGAAGGCGTTGGACCAAGAAGGGTATTGCACTACCTTTGGTGGTGGAAAATGCAAGATTACCAAAGGGGCTCTCATTGTTGCTAAAGAAGACAATACTCACTCTACTCTCTATCGGTTGCAAGCAAAGTTGTGCAAAGAAGAGGTGAATGTAGCTGATGATCCCTCTTCTGATTTATGGCATATGCGTCTTGGCCACGTGAGTGAGAAAGGACTCAATGTGTTATCCAAGAGACACCCACTTCCAGTGAAATGTACAACTTTAAATACTTGCACTCATTGTTTTGTTGGAAAGCATGATAGAGTATCATTTCATACTTCTGGACCTCATAGAAGATCACATGTTCTAGATTTAGTTCACACTGATGTTTGCACTATGGATGCTAAGACACTAGGAGGTACAACATATTTTGTTACTTTTATTGATGACTATTCTCGAAAAGTGTGGGCTTTTGTTTTGAAATCTAAAGATCAGGTGCTCGATGTCTTCAAACACTTTCATGCAAGTGTTGAAAGAGAAACATAAAAAAAGTTGAAATGTGTTCGAGCAGATAATGGTGGTGAATACAGGGGCCCGTTTGAAGCGTATTGCAAAGGACATGGCATTAAGCTTGAGAAGACGATTTCTAAGACTCCTCAGCATAATGGAGTTGCCGAGAGAATGAATCACATTATCAATGATAGAGTAAGGTGTATGATCTCTCATGCAAAGTTATCAAAATCCTTTTGGGGTGAAGCAATTAGGACTGTAGTAGATTTGATCAACCTTTGTCCCTCAGTTCCACTTGGTTGTGATGTTCCAGAGAAAGTCTGGAGAGGGAAAAATGTTTCTTACTGTCACTTAAGAGTGTTCAATTGCAGAGCTTTTGTTCACATTCCAAGAGATGAGAGGTCCAAACTTGATGGGAAGTCAAGGCAGTGTATCTTCATGGGTTATGGTCACGAAGACTTTGGTTGCAGGTTATGGGATCCTAAGAGTAAGAAAATCATTAGAAGCCGAGATGTGATTTTACTTGAAGACCAAACTATTTAAGATTTTGAAAAGACAGATAAGGCAACAACAACTGTTAGACATTGTGTTGATGATGAGCCTAGTTTTTCCACTAGTCCTTTTCCTGTTGATGGGGGAGATGTATCAGTTGATAATGATGGTGATGATCCTACACCTCAACCTGAGGTGCCAGATGTAGAATTTCCACCAGGTGTAGAAGAACCACCAGCTGAGCCTCAATTGAGAAGATCTACTAGAGAGTGCAATCTCTCTCAGAGATACTCTCCTCATGAGTATGTGATGAACACTGAGACGGGCGAGCCAGAGAGCTATCAGGACGCTATGCTTGATGAGCATAAGGAAGATTGGCTGAAGGCCATGCAAGACGAAATGAAATCCTTGCATAAGAATCATACTTGAGTTGGTGAAGTTGCCGAAGGGCAAGAAAGTTTTCAAGAATAAATGGGTGTTCAAGCTGAAAGTAGATGAACATGTCTTACAGCCAAGGTACAAAGCACGGTTGGTTGTGAAAGGGTTTGAACAGAAGAAAGGTATTGACTTTGAAGAGATTTTCTCACCGGTGGTGAAGATGTCCTCTATTCGAGTTGTGCTTGGGTTAGTAGCTAGCTTGAATTTGGAGGTTGAGCAGCTTGATGTGAAGACTGCATTTCTTCATGGCGACATAGACAAAGAAATTTACATGGAGCAACCAGATGATTTCGCGGTTAAAGGAAATGAGCAGCTTGTTTGCAAGTTGAAGAAAAGCTTATACGGGCTGAAGCAAGCTCCAAGACAGTGGTACACGAAGTTCGATTCCTTTATGGACCATCATGGGTATAGTAAGACCTCTTCTGATCACTGTGTTTATGTCAAGAAATTCTCTGATGATGATTTTATATTTCTCTTGCTTTATGTTGATGACATGCTGATTGTTGGTCATGACACAAAGAAGATTGAAAGTCTGAAGAAAGACTTGAGAAAATCCTTTACTATGAAGGATTTAGGTCTTGCAAAGAAGATTCTTGGCATGAGAATTACTCGTGATAGGAAGAATGGGAAACTGTGGTTATCGCAGCAGAAGTACATTGAGAAGGTTTTAGAGAGGTTTAACATGAGTAATTCCAAACTGGTCAGTACTCCACTTGCTAGTCATTTCAAGTTGAGCTCAAAGCAATGTCCTGCAAGTGAGAAAGAAAAAGAAAAAATGAAGAAGATTCCATATCCATCTGCGGTTGGCAGTTTGATGTATGCTATGGTTTGCACCAGATCGGATATTGCTTATGCAGTTGGAGTTGTTAGTCGTTATCTTTCTAATCCTGGCAAAGAACATTGGCAAGCAGAGAAGTGGATTCTCAGATACCTTAATAGTACTTCTAAAGTATGTTTATGCTTTGGAAGTGGTCAACATGTGTTGGATGGTTACACATATGCAGATATGGCTGGGGATCTTGATTTAAGGAAGTCTACTTCTGGTTATATGATGACTTTTGCAGGGGGAGCTGTGTCTTGGCAATCCCGACTTCAGAAATGTGTTGCCTTGTCTACAACAGAGGTTGAATACATTGCTGCTGTTGAAGCTTCTAAGGAACTCCTGTAGATGAAGAAATTTCTACGGGAGTTGGGCATAAATCAAGAGAAGTTTGTGTTATTTTGTGACAGTCAGAGTGCTATCCATCTTAACAAGAATCCGACGTTTCATTCCAGATCAAAATACATAGAGGTGATGTATCACAGAATACGTTAAGCGCTAGAGATGAAGGAGTATGCACTTGAGAAGATCCATACTGACGACAATGGTTCAGAAATGATGACCAAAAGTTTACCTGCAGTGAAGTTTGATTCATGCAGAGAGAAGGCAGACTTGGTGGAGCAGCCTAACCCCACTTGATTTGGTAAGGGGGAGATTTGTTGGATGGGCTCCCCAAACACAAGTGGGGACCCAAATCCAATTATAACCTAATAATAATAATAATAGAATAAGAAGAATTAGAAGTGGTACATATATACACGCAGGGAGAAAGAAATGATTTATAGAGAGTGTGAGAACAGAGGCACTCATCGGCGCCGAAGAGAAGAAGAAAAAGGGGAAAAGAGTGGTTTGAAGATGTACATCTTAATTTGGTAAACTTGCTCCATTTCTTATGAGATTTCAGTATGTTATTTCTAGTGTAGTGCTGAACATTAGGATATAACCTGCTAGTGTTATTACCTTCTCTTGTGTTTGATTTGAGATACCCACTTTGTGGAGAGTTTATGTTGATTTCATCTGTTGTGATGATGTATTTTGTTGATTGTTGATATATCCTAGTGCTACTAGGAGGACTGATTGTGTACCAATTATTTTTGATAGTGGGGAATTCTATTGGATTAGGTCGCGTGGGTTTTTTGTCCCTCTTTTGGGAGTTTTCCCACGATAAAAATTGCTTGTGTCTCTTGTTCTTAATTTTTGCATATTATCTGCTGCTTAGAGTATCTTTGGTATTGCCTATTTAATTGCACAACTTGTGGAAAAATTATTTTGGTGTTTTCGCTGTGGTTTTGGTTTGAACCTGAATCTTTCCAACAACACCTGTACACACCATTTAGCAACACAGAAAAATGTAAACATTAGCACGAAAATTTATATTTTTCTGTGCTAATGTTTACATTTTTCCGTATTGTTAAATAAGTGTATAAGTGTGTACAATGATACATCTAATATTACCGGACTAATTAATCATCAATAAGCGAAGACCCAATATCAAAGCATTTCTAGTGTTTGATTTTGAATTTTAATTAACTTAGTATACGTACTTATAAAATAGGAAGATGTTCACATATGGCACCTGCCATAACATGAACATGATGTTCCGTTGATTTGGTACGTTAAGATATATATTTAAATATCTATACGGTCTTGATTGGATGAAGTATGTTGTGGTGGATAGCTAGCACTAGAACTCATGCTGGGCGGGCAACTGGATGAATGTTTGGCCAGTTTATGTCCAGACAATGTAGTTTCTTTGTGACAGCCTTATCATTGTGGTGCAGAGCCGAGCCAAGAAGAAGTTGGGTCGTTTCCGTTTTGTGTTGGCCCTTTAGCTCTTGCGGATTGAATATTATTGTGC
>JASCZI010151098.1:7376-20407 GCA_036250425.1 Stylosanthes scabra | reverse complement strand
TATATATATATATATATATATATATATATATATATATATATATAATGGAGATATAGAAGAGAATTAGCATTCAAATTCTTTTCTCAAAATAGTGAAAATACTCATTACTATATATAATTTATCAACTAGAATTGAACTAATAATCTTTTGGTTTAATTTTAGGAAAATAATTTGTAGTTCTAATTTATAAGCTTAATAATCTTTTTAATTTCTAAATAAAGAAAGTTTTATATTTTTTAATTTTTAATATTTAAAAAAAGAATAATGTTACGGAACCAATATTAGAGGACCAATAGGGAGCTAATAAGTGTATTTAAGGAAATAATAGATGGTAAAAAAGAAAAGAGAAAAGAAGAAAAAATTATATTGGCTAACAAACCATAGGTTCCCTAAACTTTCTTTTTAAAAAAATATTTATATATGAATTCTTTACTATTTTAAGTATTAGGAGGATAATTAAGCTTATGAGTTAAGATTTCTTATAGCTTTTCAAAAGTATAAGTATTTCGTTTTGCGTTTAGTAAATAAAAAAGACAATGTGCTTGCCACTTTTAAAAGATAGGGGTGCTAAAGCGCTTAAGAGGGAGTTTTTCAAATATGGTTATACTTATCAAAATTAAAAAAGTCTAATATAACCTTATTTATTAATAAATATTCACATTTATTATTACATATATCTATTATGGTCTTTTTAAATTTTAAAAGCCACTTTACCAAACACAATTGTTGTTGTTTATGCTTATTAAAAGACATTTTTTATTTGATTTTACTAAACACATATGCTATGACTTTTAAAAAGTTATTTTTTAAAAGACAACGTTTGTAAGTTACTTTCGAAAAATAAAAACTTATTCAAACCAAGCCTTAATTCTAACATATTTATTATTTGAGCTATTTTGCAATACAATTAATATTGGTCTACACATAAACCACACAAATACATCCATCCTAATTAATCACTCCTTCAAGTGAGAAATATTTATATGTTTCATGTGTTTTATATGTACACCTAGCAAAATCATTTTCAATATATCATTTGTTTTCATTTTTTAATTTATAAAAATATGGATTAGTAAACACTTTTAATGTTTATTAATTAAATGACTAAAATTACTAGACTATCATAAACTATAAATGACACTATTTGTTACCTTCTTTTGTCTTAGTACTCCCGTTTTATTTATTTTATAGGGTTATCATGTATTATCATCTAAAATTCTTACTCTATATTTTTGGTGACTAAATTCTTACTAGGTTATCAATAATTCTCTACACTTTTTATGATAATTAAGTCATAGCTATTAAAATACACATTTGAATATTTTTATAATACAATTATAGGTTATCGAAAATATTCTTATATATAAAATAACTAATCTTTTTCATTATTAAATTTACCTATAATAATTTGTTACATTAAATTAATATATATGGTGACTTATATGATGCAAATGGTTTGTAGATTCCTGAATTTTATCACTTTTAGCACCAGGAATTATAAACTCACAAAATGAGGTTATATAAAAATAGTCTTTACTATTTGAAGAAGAAAATATAAAATATTTAATACTATTAATATTTGCAATTTTTTATTCAATATATAGTATAAATAATTTAATTATAGTGTCAAGTAGATAGGATTGATATTTTTAAGAGGAGTACTATGTACTCTTATAATTCAAGTCATCATCATAATAATGCACACTACTTTGGAAAGGATTTGCACATGAATTTATGTAATGACTTAAAAATTTAAATGACATGTTGTTGGAAGGTATCTTAGATTTTATATTGAATATTGTTATGGTAATAACTTCTATAGTACCAATAAGATAAATATATATTTAAAGTTTATTTAAAATTTTCTCAGGCTATCTTTCTTCTCCCGACAGTGCTCTTGTTGGCCTGATATCTTTTGGGACTCGGATTCACCTCCATGACTTGGACTTCGTGAAAATATCTAACCATTGTTATGCGATATAAATTTATCTTACTTGCTTGTATATAATATTTATATGCTGATTATGTACTCAAATACACTTAATCTTTAAAAATGTTATTTAAATTTTTTTTTTCTATCAAAATTTCAGAAAGACCCAAATAAAATTCTCATCTTCAAGACATATATATATATAACTACAAGAAATTGGTAGGCATACTTATTTGTTTTTTATTCACTCAGACTTTCCCTTATGCTTTGCTACTATAACTGGTTAGTTTTATTTTATTAATAAAATACTTTAACTTGGTTTAATTATTTATCCATTATATTATTTATTTAAGAACAAAATCATCCTATATTTAACCATTTAATATATATTTTTCTAACACTTAAAAAGAGAAAGATATAATCTGCTCATTTTATATATTATACTTAGAGTACATGTATTTAATTTGATGTAGACTTCAATTTGATTTTTCAAAGAATAGACAAGAAACAATTAATGATAAAATTAGATAGTCAATACAAAACTTTCCCATAAAAGAAAGTCAACTTTCTATATTAATAGAAAAATAAAAGATAAAAAATAATACTGCCAAAAAATTGTATATTACTTTCTAAGTAAATAACTCTTATAACAACTGACCTTGGTGATATCAATATCTACTCAATTGAATATATATAATACCTTGTCACAAGCACAAACATAATATAACACAAATGCATATTACAAGTAGAGAAATTATAAGTAGGTATCTTATCTTATCATAATGCTAGTAGCTTAGTACTCTTTAGGAGAAGGTCTGATCTAGTACTAATAATTAATTAGAATACAAAATGGCACAAAAAAACTGGGCCACTACATAATAATACAAGTGACATGTAGTATGGTCTATCTGTTCTAGACAATCTTGTCCTGAGTTTAATTAATAACTATGTATTATAGTAAGTATGATTAAGGGGAAAAAAAAAACAACCATGCTATAAATGGTTATTTAAAATATATATATATTACTTAGACTTGCAACATTGAAGCTTAGCATAGTGTACTAGGGATTTAAGGCCTGCAAGGTGAATCAAAAATTCCAACTCCAAAGGAATGAATGGTTAGAAAAAGCATCATCACCATCACCATTGTTATCCTGATAAATTGTTGGTGGTGTAGTAGTATACAAAAACTCATCTGAGTGCACCTTATCTATCCCTCCATAGTAGGGGCCAAAATCATAGCCAATAGTATTATCAAAATTCGAATCATTTTGATCGTCCAACACATTCAAAAATGTCCAATCTATGTCCCCCTGGTCCACTTGCACGTTTTTATTACCATTACTATTATTATTATTCCCATCATAATCATACCCACTATTAGAGCCATTTTGCGATGACACCATTGATGATGGTTCCTCTTCCTCCTCCTCATTGGCATTAGCATTATTCTCATTATTTGATGCATCAATATTATTGGCGAATTTTGATGCAACTTCTTGAATTTCTTGGTGAGAGAGAGAATGGTAGTGACTTACATTGTTGTTGATCTCCAACTTAAGAGGTGTGTCCGGGAAATTGAAACTGGCGTGGCGGCCGCGAAGGCAATAGAGGGCGGCGTCGAAGGCTCGGGCCGCCTTTTCTTGGGTATCATAAGAACCCAACCATATCCTTTCGCGGCTATTTGGAAGCCTAATTTCGGATACCCATTTGCCCCATTTCCTCTTCCTCACACCTTTGTATATCTTGCAATTACTCGAATCTTTTGAGTTGTTCAAGGTTGATACATCATTAGGAGAAGCAGTGATGTTATTAGACATATGTGTATGTGTTTGTGTGTATGGATTTTCAATTGAATGAAGGTTTTCTATTTTAATTGTGTGGTGATTTGGATGTGGAATTGACGGCGGAAGGGTGTGGAGTGTGGTTATATAGTAAGTGAGGAGTGAGGAAGATGAAGAAGAAGGAGGACTTCTCATGAAGGTTTTGAATTTGAAGGTCTAAACGTGTTGATTTGAAAGTGTGTAGAAAGAGTGGGCACGTGGCTTATATTGAAGTATACATCGCTGCAGTGACGTAGGGTAACGCGGTAGGACCAACCACAGTATATTTTTTATGCAAAAGAAAATGGCACGTGGGGAAATTGTGGGTTCAACTTGATAGAGACATCCAAATAGAATTCAATCATACACCACACACAGAGAAAGTATTTTTTTTTGGTGACACACAGAGAAAGTATTTGTAAGTCCATGTTATATTTTAAACTATTTTTTATTTTTTTATTATTTTAGATAATCTAATTTTTTTAATTATTTTAGATAATATTTTTTATTATTTAAATGATTAATTTTTATATGTTATATTTTTTATTAACTAATTATTGTTTACTAACATTCTATTAAATATTAATTACTTAATCATATTCCTATATAAACAATGAACTTACGTGGATAAGATAGTCATGGTGCTATATAAATAAAGAGAAAATTTTGAAAACCAATATTAAGAAGGAAATAGGGAGTTAATATTATTTTTTTTCTCTTCATTTTTACCACTCACTATTTTCCTAATTATATTTATTAGCTCTCTATTGATTTCCTAACTTGCGTTTCTTAGCATTACTCTATAAACAATTAATTTCATATAAAAGAGTAATGTTAGGAAACCAACTTTAGGGGACCAAGTGGGAGCCAATAAATGATAAAAGAGGAGAGAAAAAAGAAAAAAAAATGATATTAGCTTCCTATTATCTCCCTAATATTAGCTGTCAAAACTTTCTCCATATAAAAATACATAATTTACATTTAAAATTTTTTGCTTTATATTACTAAAAAAGTTATTACCAAAATTTTTAAATTATTTTATTTAACATAAATTTTATAAGCTAAAGTATAAACTCTTAATGCTAAATCCTAAATTATAAACTTAAAGCTTAAAACGGAATAATGTTAACCACTTAAAAGTTGATTTTCTATATTTTTAAAATGATGCAGTTAAAATTTAGCCATTTTTATTAATCAGACAATATAGATTAAATATATTTATCCCTAATTAGATTCTAGCACCTTTTTTTTATAAAAAAAAATTTGCACATCAAACCTTATATATTAAAATAAATAAATATATAAAAACATTTAGACGGTGTTTTTTTTAGGGGAATTCAGACAAAATCTAGACGAATGTAATTAATCGGTTTTGTTAGGTGTACACATAAATACATTAAAACAGATAAACCTTTTTCATTTGAAGAAGTGATTAATTAGAATGTATTTGTGTGTTTTATATATACACCAATATTAATTGTTAAAAATTTTAGTTTCTATATTTATAATTTTAGTCCCTTCATTACTTCTATAAAGTTAGAATACCGTGGGATTGAAAATTTTTTAAAATAAAAACTAAAATTTTAATAAATTATTTTTATTTATATTCTTATTTAATATTAAAATTTTTAATATTAAATTTTGTCATGTGTCTACCAATTTAATTCAAATTCTATTTTATAATTTTTTAGTAAATACAATAATAAACTTAATTCAATATGAATTCGATTTTTTATTGTTTGTTTGTCTCCCAAATGCACATGGCTCTCTCCCAAACTCACTCTTACCGTGGAAACCCTGGAATATCACAATCTAAGCCAAACCAAGCCCACAAAAAGACTCAAATCACAAATTTATACCAAAATCTCAAAACCCTAACCATTCACTACCAATGCCAGTATGGCACCTGCAAGACAATCATAGCTGCAATTCTTATTGGTTGAGCATAAATCTCAACTTGATTCCTGATTTACCCCTCTAATTTGTTAATTTTTCATGTCAATCCAACCAAAGGACTCACCACATCAGTTGCTAATAGTCTAGGTTGGTGCTGAAATAAGGAATGATTTTTCCAGGCTCAAAGAGCAAAAAACTTTGGATCTGGCAACCTAATCTAGGAAAGCAAGTAGGAGATAAAAGTAATTCAATTATTTATCATAAAAGTCATCAGTGAATAGTGAGGCTTTTTCCTTTATATTCCACTAATTGATTAGTAAATATTCATTATCTCATCTTGGAGGCTTAGTTTTGCAAGTTCTCTGCTTGCAAGTTCTCTGCAAGTTCATCACTGTTCCACCTGCAACAGGCTCTATGTACTAGAGTAGTTTCCCATAGATTTAATCCTGAAAATTCAGAATTAATAAAGTATTCTAAAAAATTTACAGTTTTGTCCAACTAATAAATATTTTAAAATTATTTTGGTTACTTTTATCCTTTCGAGTAACTTTTTTCAGCCTTGAAGTCTTTTAGTAAGTTTATTCTGAAAATTCACTAACAATGGTTATTGTTATATTATATATGTAATAGTTTTTTTACTAAGGCTGAACACATAAAGTATCTGGTTTCTTCTTTTGGGGCTTTTTTTTGTTTTTGTTTTTTAAATTAATAGTCATCTTTAAATCTAATTTACCAAGAGAATATATTAAGAGCAATCAACAATAAGTTGGTGGAATAGTGGACAAGTTTATAGTTTATCATCTTTCAATGATATGAGAGTTTGAATATGAAAATGTTTATATTAGGAGACATAAAAATCATCATTTTGTTTAATTATCAAGAATTTTATAGAATACGTAATACTTTTAAAATTGATTTTTATTAGCAAATTTAAATATTATCATTAGTAAATAGTCAAAATAGTTTTTTTTAAAAAAAATCACATACCAGGTAATTTAAATTTAAATCCTCAAAAAATGAAATGTTTCAAATTTGTCTTAAAAATAGTGAATCAAATTAATAATTTTGATGGTTAATTTGAGTTGGTCTAATGGAAATTTATTAATTTATTTAAATAAGTGTTGAAATTTGAATCTCCTCTTGTGTATGCATTAATACATTAGTTAGTAATAAATTTTTAAGTATAACGAAGCAAGGTAGAGAAAATCGAGATTTTACGTGGAATCGAAAAATAAATTAAAATATAAAAACGTAAAATCATAGAAAGATTTAAATCGAAAAATCGTCTGACCTAGTTTAAATTGTGTAAAATCGATTAACTCATTAAAAATCGTAATATCGAAAGATTTTAAGAGTTTAATCGAAATTCTAACTATCTTGTAAAGAAGTTCAAATATGCACAAATTTATTTTAAAAGACCAATTTAAAAGAATTTAATATTTAAAAAAATATTTTAAACATTAGATTTTATAAAATTGGTCATTAAGAGATGCATGTAAGTATTTATTTATTAATTTATTGGACTACATGTAACTATTTATTATATTTTCCTACTAGTATATATGTTGGGATGCAAGCCAATAATTGTTGTTAGAAATAAGAAAATTATTGAAAAGTTTGGTTCTCACTACTCAAGAGTTGTTCTTCAAACATCTACCAATGAAAGATAAATTTGAAGAACATTAAAAAAAAAGTTAACACAGTAATTAACTAATACAAATATTAGATATTATATAATTTTAATATTATAAAAAAGTTATAATTTTAAAATTTGTATGCATATCTTTTGTTTATTAAGTTAGGTTTATTAGTTAAAGGATATATGATAAGTTACTAACTAAAAAGCAACTATGTATGTTAGGTAATCAATAAAAATTCAGTCAGTCAATAATTTAAATTGAATGTTCTATTTTTTTAGATTTCGAATATTTTATTTATAAAAAATATAAAGTTTATTAATTTATGTTTCATATGTTTTATTTTTAAAGAAATTACAGATATTTTATTGATTGTGAACGTTTTATAAAAGTAGTTATAAATATTATAATTTGAGTTGGATGATTTATAGGTTATACCTATGCTTTTAACTTACATGTTAATCACATGTTAGTTAAACTAATTAAGTTATTAAACTGATTTTAATGATCACATAAGTAATATGATGGTAATTGAAAGAGGTGCAGCTTGTTTGTCTTTAGTGAGTAGTGACGGCGATGAGTTCCACATGGCTATAGTCACTATCTATTAAAAAACGGCTACACTAAATAATCATCACTACAAAGTTTGAAGTTTGAAAAAATATTTGGACTGGATCAAACTACTTTGATGGGTTTAATTATTATTATCAGATATCTTTAAAATTTTCATTTTAATAAATATATTCAAAATTTAAAATTTGTAAGCTTAATTTAATTGTGTTATAACAAATTTATGTTTTGAGAATAATGTTTAATTGTGTGATTTAATTACTAGCAGCAAATTTCACTTTACAAAAGATTTTATACTTTTTATTTTATTAGATAAATTAATCTATTAAAAGTATTAGAGACTTTTTTTTTTTCAAAAACAAAGATATTTATTCAATTATGATAAAATAAAATACAAAAATGTCCATATTTAGGAGTACTATATATTTTAAGTGAGTACAAAAAATCTGAACAAGGTATTAGAAAAAACTCTATTAAGACATTAGAAGAAACACTATTAGAAAATTCTAGTAGAGTACAAAAATTCTGTTAGGGCACAAGAGAAAATGTATTTGTTTTTATAAAGTATTAGAGACATTGATCGCATTATATTATTTAAAAACATATAAAAAAATTTTAAAAAATTAAATATTCTTATATTAATTCTCAACCTTAATTTCAGGTAGATAAATAACGAAATATAAATTAATTTGTTTAATAATTTTTAAAATAATTTATTAATTAAAATTTTTCCATCATTGAATCATCAAATTTATTAATTAGATATTTACAATTTAAAATTTTATAATTGAATTTTTATATTAGGTAAAAGTTCAGATAAGATATAAATATGGATTTTAACATTTTTCAAAATCCTTTTAAAACTAAGATTTTATGTTTAATGTATGAAGTATTTTTTTTAATTCTATCATTATCATAGTATTTATTTATCTTCTTAAAAATCTTGTTTTCATCCTCTCGGCTCCCTCTCTTTGTGTGTCAATCTTATCATATTCATCGAGAACAATTACCTCATACTTTATCTTAAGAGTAATGCTTTAGGGAACAAACGTTAGCTGTTAGGGACTAATAGGGAGCTAATAAATATAATTAGCAAAATAGTGGATGGTAAAAGAGGGAAAAAAAATTGATATTGTCTCTCTATGATCTCTCTAATATCAATTCTCAAGACTTTCTCTTATTTTAAAATATTTTAATTAGATTACTATCAAATGGTTTTGTTTTTATAAATTAAAGATACAAAATATTTATTTTTATATTTGATACAGAGTAAATTGTAAAATATTTTATAAAGGATTATTATATGATTATTTTATGAAAAATAATTGCTTGTATGAAAAAGTAACTCCTTATAGCATAGACTTAATTAATAATTTGATAAAAAGTATAGGAATAAAAAATTAATTAAATAAGCAGTTTTCTCATGTTTTTTTTGAAAAGTAATTGCTTGTATGAAAAGTACTTCTTATAGTATAGACTTAATTAATAATTTGATAAAAAGTATAGGAATAAAAAATTAATTAAATAAGCAGTTTTCTCATTTTTTCCAGAAAATACTTTTAATATATTATATAAATTTTATCAAATAATTAGAATTCCTTTTTAAAAAATAGTTTAATTCTTTTTAAAAAGTAAATAGAATAATTTATTAAAATAAACTTTAAGCATCTTTTGAACTTGATGTGAAAAAATAAACTATAAATTGAATTTTTTTTTTTTAAAACAACTAGAAATCGTAGAATCTAAATCTAGTTCAAGCATTTACTACATGAACCAACAATTTTAATAGGAAATTTAGGAGTATTCGTTTTGAGAACGATAGTGAAGATTTGAAGCGACTAAAAATTAGCTAATGGTGAAGAGAGCATATAATATTTATCACATCTACACAATTATGAAGAGAGCATATAATGAGATGTATTCAGGCCACTTTTAAATAGTAAAATATTATAGGCAAAGCTTTTTTTTTTTTAATAATGTTTGAGTTATCTATTTGTTTAATTGGTAATATTATATATATTGTATACTTTATTTTTAATACGAAAAAATATAAATATCATCATAAAATTTTATTTTTTTATACTGGTATTTACATTTTGTGTTAAAAATATAATATACAAAAATATATAATGATATACGTAGATTAATTCTTATTTAATTTCATATCCTAATTGTTTTCGTTTAAAGTTTAGTTATCATCAAAATGTGCCATTTAGGGTTTTAAATGTGCTCTGCTAGGATTTTGTGGGAGTAATCCTAATTTCTCCTAAACCTTGTGTGATCTTCATCATTTTTTCTGCTCTTGCTCCAACATGGCAGCATCTGCTGCTCACAATGTCACGTCCAGTAACACACCTACCACCGATGAGGAGATCGTAATTGTCTTAGATGATTCTGACATGCGTGGTGGTATTGAAAGATGTTCCAAAAGCCTATTTGGACGATTGATGGCTGATCGCCCTTTCTCTGTGGGAACCATTGAATCAGCCCTGCAATCAATATGGCGACAATCAGATGGCTTTAAGGTTATTGATCATGGTGGAAATAAATTCCAATTCTTTTTTAGTGATGAGAAAGACCTGATCAAAATAGAGTGTGGCTCACCATGGCTCTTTAAGAACTACATTCTCAATCTCAAACGTTGGGAAGAGGACAAACCAGTGGAGGATTCTGACTTCATCCATGTTCCCATATGGATCCAATTCTGGAATATCCCTGAACATTATAAAACGAAAGAACTTGGTTTGAAATTAGGTTCTTCGTTTGGTACGGTTCTGGAGACTGATCTGTTCCAGGTACGAGGGAAGGAGCACAACATTGTTAAGGCCAAGGTCTACCTTGATGTCACCAAGCCTTTGAGACGATCTCTCAAAATTACTGGCCCTAATCGACGAATCCTGAATCTTTCTATCAAGTATGAGAGAATTGGCATCTTCTGTAATTACTATGGCCATATTGGACACGAAGTCAGAAATTGCAGTATTCAAATAGATGACTCTATCAAGGGTGATATTCAGGAAGAGAAATGGGGAGACTGGTTGAGATCGGATCAGGGAGGTAGAAGAGAACTTACTAAGAAGGAGAATGTCGATCCTAATACTCATCAGAATGAAGGCTCTCATCATAATACTCCAAGCAAACAGGTTCCGGTTAATCTGATCAAGAGTCTGGCAAATCTGTCAATGCAATCCCAAACTGATCAACCTGCGAGAGAAGAAGAGGAAGTGATCAGTAAATCAACTCCACTCATGCCAATTGCTAATTTAACATTAGTATCCCCTAATCAACATACACCTATTCTGTCTGCTGCTACGCAACAGGAGCTTGTTTTTACTACCAATAAGGAAGTTCCTCAAACTACTCCTATTCTGTCTGCTGCTACTCAACAGGAGTTTGTTTTTGCTACCAATAAGGAAGCTCCTCAAACTAACTCTGCCAGATTGTCTATTAAGAAACAAGCTCGTAAAAAGTATACTCGTGTTACTAGTGTTAAAAGAAGCTCTCTTAATGACAAAAATGATCAGAAGTTAAAGAAACAATGTTCAGAGAATTCTCTTGCTGCTGAAGAGGGAGAGTGTGCCACCCCAAAATGGGCATCCAATGACCCATGATTATGTTGATGTGGAACTGTCGGGGTATGGGGAATCCACTGACGGTTCACAACATACAAGGGATCTGTAGATCCCATTCCCCCGAAGTAATGTTTCTCTGCGAAACCAAAAACATTATTTCGAAGGTCACTTCCTCGTGTTCTAGATTTGGTTTCAACTCTTCTTATTGTGTGGACCCTATTGGTTTGGCTGGAAGATTGGTTTTGGCTTGGAAAGATACGGCTGGGATTGCTATCTTGGAATCAGATGATTTCTTTATTTTTTTTTCTCATAGAAAGATGTTGTGGCTCAGAAGGTTTGGCAGGTTGTGGCATTCTATCTAAGTACCAATGAGGCTATAAGGATTGAATAATTTTCTAAGATCTCTTCTCTTCGGGACAATTCTGGTACTACTTCCTTGTTTTTGGTGATTTCAACTCAATTTGTTCTCATTAAAAAAAAGGAAGGAGGCAAATTGAAATCAAGTTCCTCTATGCCTGCTTTCAACAATTTCATTAATCAGTGTAATTTAATGGATATGGGTTATCATGGAGACCGTTTTACATGGTGCAATAGACAGTATGACTCCCAACTGATTAGAGAGAGATTAGATCGTTGCTTAGTCTCTATAGAGTTCAGAATTCACTACGCAAGGTCTTTTATCTCTCACTTGGATGATATGGGTTCTGACCATCGTCCCCTCCTCTTGAATTCAGATACTCAGCATAGTAAACCGAAGAGAAGATTTCGTTTTCAGGAGAAATGGTGTGAAAATGAAGAGGTTAGTCGTTTAGTCAAATTGGCTTGGCAAACTTCTGTTCAAGGTTCTTTGATGTTCAAATTCTACACTAAATTGAAGATTTGTAGACACAAACTAGTGGAGTGGCAAAGGACTGGCACTAGTAATTCACAAAGAGACATTCAAAGGATTAGAGAAGAGCTACTTATTGAGAAAGAGAAATTATGATTTTGAGTGATGTGTATGCAACTTGGGTTGTTTTTAGTCTCAATTTCTCTTAATTTTCATGATATTCTTAGTGGATTATTGTTATTAATTGATGAATCAAACAAACTTAATGTTCTTTGAGTTGTGTTTGTATTTTTAGATGATTTACTAAGAGTTTTAGGTAATTGAAGACCATTTGAGAGAGATTGAAGAAGAGAGAACGAAACAGAGAAGAAAAGAGAAAATTGACTAAGTATTGAAGTCCACGTATAACGTGGAGAGCCCACGTCATACGTGGGAATTGAATCACAAATGGCAAGATTGGACAGAAGCACCACGTAGTATGCCACACCACCACGTCATACGTGGGAATTAAAAGCCAACTTCCACAAATTGACAGAGACCCCACGTTATACGTGGGGATGGTGGCGTCGTACGTGGATATTTAGGCGTTAGAAGCAGAACTTGGCAGTGACCCCACGTTATACGTGGGAGTCACACGTTATACGTGGAGAGCAAAGGCATACAAACGTCCAGTTTTGATGAAAGCCAATCTAATCCAAGTTGTTAAGTCTCAATTCCATTCATTAATCAAGGGCTTAATTGGAAGATTTAAAAGATATGATTGATTGAAGACTT
>JASCZI010151097.1:122265-139998 GCA_036250425.1 Stylosanthes scabra | reverse complement strand
ATTTATATATATATATATATATATATATATATATATATATATATATATATATATATAAACTCAAATCTAGCATCTAGACTTTCAAAATTAATAAATTTCAACATTCAAACACTCATCAATTCAAATAAATCAAGCTAGAACTCACATATTATCAAAATCAACATATTAACAACACTCAACAAATACCAAGACTCAACGATTCAAATAATCAATAGTATATGTAGCCTGTAGAATACAATTATCAACAACTCAATTACTCAATTGGAAATTACAAATCAGATGAACATTTATCAAGTATCAAAATAGCTTGTACACCAACTTAACCTATTAATTACCAACAATTCAAATAATCAAGCTACAACCAACATAGTATCAAAGTCAACATATTAACAACACTCAACAAGTATCAATAATTACTCAATTGGAAATTACTAAATCAGATGAACATTTATCAAGTATCAGAATTGCAGAATTGATAATAGCAAATTAATTAAGAATTTCAGAAATGGAGAGGTAGAAATGGAGGCACGGTGGAGTCATAGAGGCGAGGTTGCAGACACGACGGAGTTGCAGAGATGGAGTTGATGAGGCGGCGGAGTTGTAGAGGAAAAGACGGAGGCATGACTGCAAGAGAGGAGAATAGACATGAACGGAGAGAGTGGAGACACAGAGGCACATAGTTGGCACGGTGGAGCACGAGCGGACGACAACAGAACGAAGACGGTCATACGGTGCAATGGAGCACGAGCAAGAGCACAAAGACGACGCAATGGATAGAGCACCACCTAAATGAGCACATACAGAGGAGTGGAGTGCCACAGCCGGCGGGACACGGTGGGGCTGACGATCAGAGGAGTGGAGTGGAGGTCATGCTCGATGCTTCAAGCCTTCAATAAACGACGCAACTCGCAAGAGAGTGAGAAAGATTGAGAGATGTGTGAGTGAGAGGCTACGAGTGTTACCGTAAAGCCTAGTTTTTTTTTTTTGCCTCAAAACGACATCGTTTTGGGCTAAAATGGGTTATTTTCCAAACTCGCTGACTCGCGGTTGAACTCACTAGTTTGACCGAGTTTGATCGAGTTCAGCCAAGTTTACCTGGAAACGAGTTTACATGCAGTCTGACTTGATTCCATGACTTAAACTTGTACGAGTTAACGAGTTCAAATGCGAGTTTAACAACCATATCCCATTGAACTCCAGCATGTTGGGCTGCCCATTGAGATGCTCATCAAGGATCATAATCTGTCTCTTCATGTCCATCTCTTTCTTCCATGTTAGCTTCCATCAAGTTTGATCTATGGATTTGCTCTTTCTGTCACCTAGTTTGTGCACTAGTACGTCAATCCAACCCACCCTTTCCAAACTCCCTCTTCAGCCTGTACAACACGTTTATGTTTGTTAAGCCCTTTTCTAAGATCCATCCCTCATAATACGATGATAATGATATTAGTTACCTAGCATCACTCTTTATGTGATGACTTTATTTTTGGTCCCCCAATGATAAGTTTTCTGGATTTACCCTGAGACATTGGGATTTAAAATGTTTGGAGGCGGAAACTGAATTTTAATAATATTTTTCCTTTAATACACTCACTTAAATTTTAAATTTCGCCACTGCCATTGTTATTCTCTCTCTCATCCCTAAGACCATCTCTAATAGGGAACTCATCCCAATTTTTATTCCTGACCCACCTGTCATAAAAATTAATTACACATGGTGTCATAAAAAGTAACTATGAACTCAAATTGGTATCTTTTCCAATGCAAGGAACTCATGTTGGTCCCTGTTGCAACCCACGTATCTAATTAATTAAAATAAAAATAAAAATTTAATTAAAAACTAATTTTTTATAAGAGAAGAGAAGCCACATCAGTGTATTTCATCAGCGCCATCACATCGTCTTCGACGAAGAGAAGCCGCCACAGCCATTCGCCAGACGCACCCTTCTTCGCGTCGCGCCAGAAACCTCTGTCTGCGGCTAGAAGTGCGTCTCCGCCGTCCGTCCTCGCGCTTGGTCGGCGACGGGCCCTCTCTGCTGTGTCTCATACTGCCAGTATGCGTACATAAGAGATACATGATGTGTATGGGGTTTACGTTTTTTTGTGTGCAGTAGTCAAATTGAGCTAGATTTAGTGAAGGAAATGTAAATTAGTTTGTAAGTTTGAATTATGTTCTCATCGTTGAAAAGAATTGTGTTATTATTAATTTTTGGGTTAAGTCAACAACGTGTTCTTTTGCCTTTCAGCAGGTAGAACAAGGATTCATGAGAGATTCAATGTATTTGTTTTTTAATTAAAAAAAATGTGGTTTGAAATAAACTAACAAATTGCAAGAAGTGGCTAAATAAATCTTTAGTTAATTGCAAAATGGGTTTAACTATTGTGAATGAGTTGGATTAAAATAACTAAGGTAGACAGAAAGGTTAAAACTAACTAGACTTTATCTTCCTAATGCACCAATAAAAAGCAGACATCTCATAAGGTAACTTGCCCTCTCTTTTAGAGAAGGTTTGATAGCAACCACCTTATTAATGCGTTGTGTAAAATAATTAATATATGGCAAAAAAATTAATTATTTCATAAATAAGAACAATAACACATAAGATATAATTCAAGTTTTAACTAATTAATAATATGACTTAGTAAAAAAAAACATAGTTAAAGTCCAAGATTAACGACGTGCATTGTGAAATTGCCAAATGTGTTCAATCAAATCTTCTTTTAATTGTTGATGTTTCTGCCTATTCCGATGTTGGGCATTTCTTTGGAGAAAATGATGGTATGGTCAAAGCTCCCATCTCCCAACTGAGGTTGTGTTTATTCATTTTCAATATCGTCGTATTCATGGTTAAGCGCAAAGTTTCCTGCATAAGTGTTTCTTTCATCCTCAACAATCATGTTGTGCATTATTATACATGCTCTCATTATGTTCGCAAGCTTTTTCTTTTCTCAAAGGCGTGTTGGACCACGTATAATTTCAAAACATGCTTGCAACACTTCAAATGCTTGTTTCACGTCTTTTTTTTGTCCTTCTTGGTATTGTGCAAATAACTTGCGCTTCTCCCCTTGTGGCATTGATATTGATTTGACAAAGGTGGCTCATTCAGCATAAATACCATCCGCTAAATAGTCTCTCATAGTGTAGTTATTACCAATGTCAGTGTAATTTGCCTCTAGAGCTCGATTATTTAGAATATCATTGAATATAGGTGAGCGATCCAATATGTTTATATCATTATTTGAACAAGAAACTCCAAAAAAATGAATGTCATATCCAAAGGGTTGTAGATGTTACAATCTCAAGGACTATTGTTGCAACTCCACGATAACCACTCATGTACATATCTTTCAACGGTTTTGGACAATTTTTCCATTGCCAATGTATGCAATCGATGCTACCCAACATGTCAGGAAATCGACGATCCTCCGCCATTTATAGCAAGCGTTGTACATATCTGAATTTGATTTTCGCAAATATTCATCCTTGAACACGGAGATCACACCTTCTACAAACTTTTCCAAACATTCAATTGCGGTACTCTCACCTATGCATACATAATCATCAACAGTATCAGCAGTTACTTCGTATGCTAATATCCGCATCGCAGCCATGCATATTTGTAGTGGTGATAAGCCTCTTCTCCCAGCATCAAATCTCTGTTGGAAATATGGATATGCATTTGAGAGGGCATTTACTATCCGAACGAATACATGTCTTCTCATTCGAAACCTTCGCCGGAATATGTCAGCATTATACATCGGCTCATCAGCAAAGTCATCTTTTAGAGACGATCATATCCTAATTCTTGATTTCTATTGATCCATCGACGAGGAGTGGGGAAAGACATGCTTTGCATTTCTTTTTCTTCTTCTGAATCCTCTAACAAACTTTCCTCGATCCAATCATTGATGCGTGAACTGTGTTGCATCCTCCTGCTATCATGCAAAGCCTCATTAAATATATTATCAAAATTTCTCGTTATTTGTTGAAACATTGTGTGTAGCGTAAGTGATGCATGAGACTGCATAGGATAAGTAATTGCTATTTATATTAATTCAACAACTATTGCAATGGCTAGTTAATCAAACAGTAGTTCATTAAAATAGAAGACTAAATTTAACGGTGACATTAAAAATTGCAATAATTTTCTCACATGCAATCTCATGAAGAGCACATCTCCTCTCACTTATCATAGATGTGTCAGCTTAAGTATTTGCATATTCATTTCTCTTTCCTTCGTATTTATCTCCATTTCTTTAATAAGCATCTGAGTTTGTAATTCTTGTTTCTTCATCGCTTGTTGAATCTGTAGCTCATTTTCCTTCATTGCAATAAGCTTCTCTCTGTGTTCTCCATCCTCGAATAGTTCATTCTCCCTAATATTCTTGAAATCATCTATCAGAGAAAGTTTCTTAACAATCGATGATTTCCCTTCTCTTGCTCTTCTTCGATCCTTGCGGGCGGATGGGTGAGTTAATACTAGCATCTTCAGCCAACTGTGTCTCTGGGTTTGATGACGATAAGTATGCTCCAACCAAAGTGACCTTCGTTCTTTTGGATCCTCCACTTTGCATTGGTAGTTGGCTTCCCCATTTTTGTTCCGAAAGAAGAATATTCCAGTGCTTCTCAAAGTAAATTTCTGACCATATTTATCTGAATAGATTTTAGATGCCAACTCCTTTAGTCCTTTATATCATTGTTTGAACCACTCTTTATGTTTCGAGTAGCTTGATCATAGCAACCAGTAAATTGTTCAACTACTTCGCTGAACTTATGCCATTGTTTCTTAGTTGCTGAACTAGCTGGTTGAATCGGTTTGACAGTGAACCAGTGACAAGTTCGGTCTGGTTTACTATTTGAAACCGCAAAAACAAAACCGGTCAAAAACTGCCGAACCGGTCAAAACGGGCGGTCCAACCGAACCGGGACCCGCCCGGTTTTTAAATAATGCCCATGCGACGCCGTTTGGGCTTCCCCCACCCCCCCCCCTCAAAAAAAAAAAAATGAAACTGAAACACGCAGGCTTTAGGCTTCTTCCGTTCTTCATTCGTTTGAGTTTTGGTCTTTTGGGTCTTCTCCCTCAAAGGTAAAGAAACCCTAGCCGTCACACTACCGCCGCCCACTACCGTCCCTCTACCCTAGCCTCCAACGCCTCCTCTCAAACCACCAGCTGCATCCTTCTCGTTCTGTGTCGTCGCCAACTCGTCTCCGCTGGGAAGAGCCGTCGTCGCGCCGTCCGTCGCAGCCGCTGTCCCTGCTCGTTCGTCTTCGTGGTACGTACCTGCACCTTCTCGTTATTTTAAAATCTCATTGTTCTTTTCTGCAATTTACAGAGCTTGAAGGTTTCAATTTGTGAGCCAACTCACAGTTTTTTCTTTCATTTTTTGTGGCTATTACTTCAGTTTCAATTAATTTCTGAAAAAGTTTTGTTAATTAGGTTTCTTATTATTCTCTGGCTACTATTCTTTGTTTAGTTTTTCCTATTATTACTGTTAGCTTTGGTTAATTAGGTTTGTTATTATTCTCTATTTAGATTTTTGTTTGAAGGAACGGATAACAAAATATATGTAAGCATGCTTTGATGAACATCATGTGTCCATGACAGTAGGGAAGTGCAAATGTAGGGTGTAAGAACAATGGATGATCTTTTGATATGATTTCATAAATTTGTATTTTTATTTTGGTTAAAAAAACCTTCAAAATTTAACTTCATATTTGTTGTTACTAGTTGATTGTTGGTTAGCACTGTTTGATGAATCCTATGATAGTGAACTGGGGTTATTTTTGTGCATTTGAAGAAAGAATAAAAAAGGGACAAGAGTTGGTGATAGATGGTGATGGAATCACACGTTATGCTTTCTTCTTGTGAGAAAGAGAAGAAGTTTGAACGTGAATGGTGGCTTTAAAGAGAAAATAAGAGAAGAAAAGAGACATGGCATAAGGGTATTTAAGTACTTTTGATTGTTTTATTGTCTGTATTTATCTTACACCAAAGAAGATATAACTCAGTCTTGTACATCTTACACCAAACACAATACACAAACTTAATTTAGTCTCTGTCTCCCTTCCAAACGCAGCCTTAGGGTTTTGGTTGATTGTGCTTGATGTTGGGTTTTGATTGATCATGGTTCGGTTGGTGTGTAAGTATTTTTTTTTTTTTACGTTAACAACTACAGAGTTAGTTTTGTTTGATATGTTGATTTGTCTAAGCTGTATTTTTTATTTATTTTTTAATTAATTGGACTATTGGATCAATAGTGCCATAATTATGTTTCTTTTAATAGAGAATGTTAAGGTTTGGCATTATGTAATTCTCATCTAAACAATTGAATTTATATTACGTTAGATTTTTGGAAGTTGAACCTTATACATGGAAATAACAAGGAATTGCTTGTTAGATAGCTTAGTTCTGATATTTCATTTGGTGGCTCCTTGATGATGATGATGATTCCAAGGTTTCTACATGATTGGAGTGTTCTGGTTGTGAATTATAAATATGCTAAATGCCAAGCACGTAAGTATGAATTATAAATCTGACTAATTAAAATGAGGTATAACATAACATTTAGGTACAATTGGTATTTGGCAATTAACTTTTTGGTGGGGTTGATGAAGAAGGATTGATGTTGAATCTTACCTCATGTGTGTATCTAACTGTTGCAGCTTTGTGTTTAACTTGCAAGTTTGTGTTTAAACTTCTCGTGTGCTTGTTTCAGGTTTTCAAGGAGATTGCTTTTCGAATTTGATGGTCTCTGGATGTAAAGTGGGGGTTCTCGACTGTCTATGAATGTGATTAGTGCTTCAAGCTTGACAGGTTAAACATATTGGTTCATTTGAGCTTGTTCTGTTCATGGACTACATAGGGTGGCCAGCCTGTTTGACAGTCCTATCTGCCCTTGCCTCTGCCACTCTTTGTAAAAAAAAAAAAAGTGACATTCTATTAGTATTAAGGAAAATAAGAGATTAAGTTCCATAGAAGAAGCTCACCCAAAATGACAAGGCTTTTGGCTTCCTACATGTTGCGTTCAGCTTCAGCCTGTAGAAATAGGATTACGCATCCATTTCCTGCTGGTACTGCTGCTTCCTTCTGCACCGATAACTCAACTTCGAGCTCAAGGGTCAAGATCTTTGACCGCCAACTCAAG
Source organism: Stylosanthes scabra (assembly GCA_036250425.1). Taxonomy (NCBI): domain Eukaryota; kingdom Viridiplantae; phylum Streptophyta; class Magnoliopsida; order Fabales; family Fabaceae; genus Stylosanthes; species Stylosanthes scabra. The sequence continues at coordinate 132,852 of JASCZI010151097.1, read as the reverse complement.
CGTAAACAGGTCTTCACCAACCCCTTTGCAGATTTTTATTTCTTAAAAAATTTATGATTTCCGTACTCAAATTAATTCAAATGCTTTTTGGATCTGGTTGGTTGGTGCAGCGAGACCGAGCTGCATGGTTGATGCCCACAAATTTTGACGACCCTCTCCTTACTACTGTTGCTGATAATCTCCTTGATCGTTTGCAAGTATGAGACCCTACTATTATCCACTTTTCCCCCCAAATCTCATCATCTTTCTTTTCCATCTCTATCATAAAATACATATGGCTTATTTGCCCAATTCTTTTGTTTTTTCAAGGATTGTAAGAAGACCTTCCCTACTACTTTGTGTTTGGGAGGCTCCTTGCTACCAATCACCCGCTCACTTTACACCCATCGTAAGTGCATTCATCAAGAACTCCTTTTATCTGCAGTACGACATTTTCATGTGCTTCTATTTCCTACTTGCAAAAGTGTTTGTCAATTTTTAACCGGCTAGTATAGGGACAATTCTATGATAAATGATTAATTTCAGGTGCCATAGAAAAGCTTATTGTGTTGGATGCATCCTATGAAATGGTACAGCTGTGTAAAAATGCTGAGGGTGCCTCAAACAGTGATAACATTGAGACATTGTATGTGGTTGCTGATGAAGAATTTTTGCCGATCAAAGAAAGGTGCCACATGGAGTCAGATTTACTTGCATGTAACTCTAATTTTGCGTGTGATATTTATCTTGTGATTGTTCACTTGATATTGATTAACCTCTAAATTTCCTTTCTGATTCTTTGTTTATTGTTTGTAGCTCTGTGGATTTGGTTATTAGCTGCTTGGGACTACACTGGACAAACGATCTGCCGGGAGCAATGATACAGGTACATGCTCTAATTCAATTGTGGTAAATCATGCTTACTAGATCAGTTTATAATGAGCTTAACATTTTCTAGTGTTGTCCCTGAACGACGTACTTTGAAACATCAAAGCAACAATTATTTTGGGTTTTATAGGAATTTGAGGGTTTGGTGGGTAGGGGTTGATGGAATAACTCCAATATATAGAAGATACAGATTGCATCTTGATGATTCTGAGTAAATAGGTGCTTTGTTTTTTCTTTTCTTAATTATTTTGGATAAAAGGAGAATATCTCGAATATAGGAAAGAATGAATGAACGATACAGGAAGCATGGAGAGTAAGAGATCCTCCCAACAAACTAAAATATGTAACAAAATGAATAAATTGGATTATTGTTAGTCATATTTCTCTTTTCATTTCATCAATGTATAAACTCTTTTCACTGCTTATGTGTCCATGCATATTGAACATCTTCCAAAGTTTGGGAATAAAAGAATGAAAAGAATACAGTATCTTACATAGAACAATTAATATGGAAGGAAAGGCTTTCTACAGTTTAAGAAATTGTTCATCCTTCTCATTCTCCCATTTTAAAAGGTTTGAGGGTGAGAGACACAATAAATATGAGAGTAGTGGGGAGAGAGGAGAAAACATGACTAAAGGGAATCCTCATTAGTTGTAAAGGACCTTTCTACAATTGTGTTATTTAGAAGATAACTTGATCATAATTCTATAAGCAGTACGCAGAAAACTTGTATATGCTAATCAACTTCTGCTTATCTAAATTCTAAATGTCGGTTTCAAACTGGAACTGGAACTGGAACTAAGCCTTTTTCCCACTAGGTGGGGTAGGCTACATGGATGCAAGACATCATTGCGTCATGTCCATGCATTAAGATGCGACACTGTTTTACGTTGGCTGTCGCAGGCCTAACATAACCCCACATGGTTCCAAAGACGTCATTGCGCCGTGGCCATGTAAGGGGATGCGACTCTGTTTTACGTTGGTTGTCGCAGGCCAAACAACCCTCCTCCTTTATCGGTTTCAAAATTCTTTTATTTTTATTTTGATATACATTTTTATCTTTTGCAGTCTAGACTGGCGCTCAAACCTGATGGCTTATTTTTAGCAGCTATTCTTGGTGGAGAAACCTTAAAGTGAGTGTTATTTTAATTTCTAGAAATTTCTTTGGCAAAGTATATTTGAGCATTTTCGTGATACTTATTTTATCACCAGGGAACTAAGAATAGCTTGTACTGTAGCACAAATGGAGCGTGAAGGAGGGATCAGTCCCAGAGTATCACCATTGGCTCAGGCATGTGTTATTACGTAGCTCTTATATTATTTACTTAGTACTTAAGATCAGTTTTATTTTGAATGAAGGCAACTGTGCAATGGCATGGAATCATCCTTGTCAGATGCCACTGTTTCAACTTTAAATCATGTTGATGGTTTTATTTGAATTAATTCTTGATCATTTTTGGTGGTTAGTTTTAAGCTAGTCTTGATGAATGATGAATAGTATGTGTTTCGTTGTTACAGTGTTACGATTGTATTGATGATTTTGATTGAATTAATTCTTAATCATTGTCGGTGTTGGTAATAAGGAATTTTGTAACATTAGTCTTGCCTTGCCCTTGCTTACCATTCTAAGATCTGTTTGTTAGCATGGCTAGTTCTGACATTTATGCCTGTGATGTAGAGTTGTATCATTCCCCTGCCCCCCACCCCCCAACCACCTTTTTTTTTTCTGTGGCGGAGGAAAAAAAAAAAGCAAAGAGCATATCTGGAACTGAGAAGACTTTGTGTGCTTCATATTTTTAGGTTCGGGATGCTGGAAATCTTTTGACGAGGGCGGGCTTCACTCTTCCAGGTGTTGATGTTGATGAGTATACAGTTAGATATGAAAGTGGTGAGAGCTCTTCCTAGTTTGAAATTCCAATTTTAATTGATGACGAAACAGGGAACCCCTTGCTGACCGACATATGAACATTCACAGTTCTTATTGCATACCATATCGTTGAACTCCAATTTAATATTTCCATTCTCTTCTGTTTTGCATAATTTTCCGATATACATGGGCATACTACCAATTTTTTGTGTTGCTATGGATAAGTCACTGCATGGGTTTTCATATTATTTTTCTGAAAGGCCATATCCGCACATGAATGCCTTTAAAAAATAGTACCTTTTTAATGGTTGTCTATGGTCTTGTTTGCTCAATTCCTTTACTTGTCGAGTATGTACTGTTTATTTACTTTGTAGTAATTTAAACCATCTAGGTTAACGTCGAGTAGCGATGAGTGATCCCAATTAGTTCATTTACCATAATATACAGGTGACAGACCACGAGCCAACAATCTGTTCTTGCAACTGAGAATGATGATTTGAGGAAAATGAAATAATCGCTGTTCGTCACGCTTATAACTAAAAGCTATAAAACAGCATCTTCTCATTTGTTTGATTGATTCTAATCGCTGTTAGTCCACTGTTTAGTATATTGCTTTCATAGACTTGAACCTTTTGCAATGGATTTTTGCATTGGTGGCTTCTGTCTCTCTGGTGCAGCCTTGGAGCTTATAGAACATTTACGAGCAATGGGTGAAACGAACTCTCTTTTTCAAATGAATACTGTAATGTTTTCCTTTCCTCTCATATGGTTATTTATTGAATTTAAATTAAATATTCTCAACAAATTTTGAATCTTGGATGCTGATTGAAACAGATCTTGAAGAGGGACACTGCCTTAGCAACTGCAGCTATTTATGATTCAATGTTTGCTGCAGAAGATGGAACTGTACCTGCAACCTTCCAGGTAATCAAATATAAATGCAATTTGAGCTTAACAAAATTATTAATGTCTATCGAAATTTGCTTTAGCGTGTTGTTTCCGTCCAAGTTTTCTTCAATACATATATTTTCCCTCTCTGTGTGCGCGTGCGTGCGTGTGGTCTAGGACATTGATTCATATAGAAAATAGTTTTGTTGAAAGATGCATTTTGTGGAATTCTATGTGGCATGACTTCTTTTTTTAATGAAATTACTTATTTAACCATCCACACTATTTCTGTTTCAATGGTTGAATTAGTAATTTCATAAGAAAGTTAACAGTTGACTATATAAATAAACTGTTGACTAAATATTTAGTTCATTTTGTCCAACATAGCATATTATTTTAGTCATTTTGTCATTCGCATCTTTTGAAGTCCATTTTGTCAAAATCATAATCTTTCGGGATTCAAGATGGCTATTTACTCATACAAAACAAGCTATAAATAGCGCCATTAAGCGCAACGTCACACCTGCAAAATTTCATAGAGCCTTGTATCGTTAAGAATGGGATCGAAGGTAGAATTCCACAAAAGAAAAACTTGAGAGGAGTCATAGTTTCCAATGATGGAAGTTGGAATTGGCCACTTTGAGAGTCTTGTGGCTTTTTTGCACCATTATAGCCACTTGCTCCTCATTTCTAAGAAACTCACATGGCTCATTGTGATTTTACCTTGTTGTGATCTTGAAGGTCATTTACATGACGGGGTGGAGGGAACATCATTCTCAACAGAAAGCAAAAGCAAGGGGATCAGCCACTATATCATTTAAGGATATTCAGAACCAATTTGGAAACCATAGTTGAGTGTGTGTGTGTGTATTTCTTAGGCATATTTAAGTTCCCTACAATGCAACGAAATAAAGTGGAATAGATTGTTTTATTATTCCAAATGATAAGGGCTGCACACGGATCGGATCGGATATGGCCATTTTCTCGATCCGATCTGCACAGTTTTCATCGGATCGGATACGATATCCGCAATTTTGACATTCATATCCGATCTGATCCGAGTGCGGATATATCCGCAGATTGCAGATCGGATTGCGGATATATCCGCAAATAGGAGTCAACTTAAAAAAAAAAGAACTTGCTGCCATAAAAAAAAAAGCCCAGAAGACCCATTCCACCCTATTTTCTCAATATTCCAAATTCACAAGGTCTAACATTTTTACCTTGTTTTCTCAATATTCAGCAAAATAAAATTAAACAACATAACATAATATCATCCTTAGCAAACAATCAGAAGTTCTGCGAATTTCAACATAAACTCAAAGGCATTAAAGTCTAGCAACTCATAACAGGGAGTGCTTTTCTTCCAGAATGACATAAACAAGATTAAAACATCAAGTCATCAACCATACAACCAAACAAATAACAGAAACTGTATTCAACATTTCTCTTCTCAATCACTTGTACCATTCTAAATTTCAGCATTCCCTCATTCCTATTAAGAAAAATCAACAGAAAAACATTAGTGAAACTTGTTAGAATATATCAAAGTAAGTAATTCATGATATATTAAAAACACCTAAGATGATTGTTCGCATTAGCTTTGAAACAGCTATTCAATTCAACAATAATAACACATTGTCAAAGTATGCCAACATTTAACAATATTAAGAGAAATAAAGACTAAAATCAATAAAGTTTCCATGTTTCGTTTCTCAGTGTTCTGTTTTAGGCTTTAGCTAACTCTTAACACTCATTTTAGTGTTCTTTTTTGAGTGTTATGAAGAGATTTATGTAATGATACACAATTATAATACTTTGATGAAAACCAATATGATATTATTTTTCCTTTATAATAATACCAATCCGATCTAACATACCCAGCCAACAAATCAAGCAACAAATCAAGCAGGAATGGCCAAACCAAATTCAGAGTTTCGAAAATAATTAAAAGAAGAGATGAAATATAAAGAAAAAAAGAGGGAAAAAAAGAGGGAAAAGAGATGAAGAACAGAGGCTTACTTAAGAACAACCAGAACATAAAAAGCTTAAAAAAATTTAAATGATTAATGATAAAAAAAAAAAAGATGAAGAATTACAGGAACAGGAAGGTTGGTTGGCGAGGAGAACGGCGAGACTCAAACCCTAGCAGCGAAGATGAGAGAACGAGTCGGCGACGAGCCTTGAAGATCTGCTGAGGACGAATCGACGATTCAAAGGAAGAAGACGAGAAGAGAACAGTGAACTCCGAAAACCCTTGAGGGCTTGAAGGTGGCGGCACCGGCGGAAATACAGCGGTGGCAAGCGTGTCGGCGATGGTGTGTAGGGAGTGGGTGTGGCCGTGTGGGTGGGTTGTGAGAGGCGGAGGCAGAGGGACGAGGGCGGGTGTGCGTGAGTGTGGTCGTTCTGCGTTGATCTGAGAGTGACGAGTTTGAGTTAGGGCTTCGCTGCTTCAGGCTTCTAGTGTGAGAGAGATTGTTTGAGTGTGGTGTGGTGTGGTCGTGTGGGGTGGGTGGCGCTATTAGGGTTTGTGAGGGTGCATAATTATTATAAGTAGCATATATATATATATATATTTTATTTTTTTATATATATTATATGCGGATCCCCGGATCGGATACGCGGATGTCATTCTCAAATCCGCTATCCGATCCCCGACTCTTCAGATCGAATCGTATCCGATCCACACCTCTTCGAATCGGATTTGCGGATTTTACCGCGGATCTGATCCGATCCATGTGCAGTCCTAGATGAGGCATGAAGTGTGACATTATGATTATATAGATCATGGCTACATTACGAAATGAATCATCTACTTTGATTTCAAGTGCCATTATATATACTCATCACTCAAACATGGTTTCATGAACATGCACACGAGTTGACTGAGTTGACTTGGTATTGATTACCATGCGTAGTAAAAAGGGAAGATTATTTATTTTAGTATAAAAAGAATCTATCAAAAAAATCTTTAGGACATAATTGTCACTTCACTTTTTTTTTTTTTTCTCATTGCTGCAAAATCTAATTTCTATTTAAGAGTTAATCGCTGACTTATTGGCTTATTGTATATGCACAACTAAATTTGAATATTGGACTCTCCTCTTTAAGTAAATTAGTGAGTAGATCATTAGATCAATTTAAGTAAAAAAGTTAGAGAGTTAGTAATTTTAATTTATATTGATCAATACTTTTAGCCAATAATCCAATACATTTAGCCAAATAGCTTTTATATGGTACTTTACATAGACACTTTTAGCAAAAGAAATTCCCCTAAACACCATACCACTTCCTCCACTTTCACCACCAAATTGCACCTTCCCCTGCACATCCAAACACTGAAAAAGAAGTTTTTTTTTTTTTTTGGGACAGGGACTGGAAGTGTGTTATATATCCTTCGCATGTAGGGTTAAATATTCTACTTAATTTTCCCTCAACACACTAAATGACATTTTTTGTGTGTTTGTGTTTTTTTTTTTTTTTTTTTGGCATTCTTTGTCATAGTTAAGGAAAAGCTAGGTAAGGATGAACTTCATTGAAGTTAAAGAATTTGGAAAATCAATTTGATTAAGAATTTGAGAATCATTTAGACTAATAATAGAAATCTAAGGGACTATTTTAATCATTTACTAAAAATAAAATAAAATAAAATAAAAAGCCATTCACCTAAACCTTGTCGTGTAGGACATTTCATCGAAGAATATGGTTGTGTAACAATGTTGATGAGTGTCATCATTCCTACTTAGAGGTAAAATGTGAGATATCCGCTATTTTTTTTTCCCTCTTTAAGAGTAAAATGCGAAAAAAGAAACCCCTAAAACATAGTATAGTTAAACTAGGTGTAATAATAGCAATCTTATCCACAAATGTATTTGACCAATTGGTACCCTATATATATATTAAAAAATTGTTATGGTAAGTGTAGAACAAAAATTTTCAATAATAAATAAAAATTATTCGTCAAAATATTTAATTAAAAATTTAACATTTTTGTTTATGCAAATTACAAAAGTCATATCTATTTAATGATTTATAAATATTGTAATTTTTTTTATAATTCGCGTTGATAGGATTAGATATCTGCGGGCTGAGGACATGTAAAGTTAAAATTGGCATGTCTTAAACCCGCAAATAATGTCAGAGTTGAATCTAAACTATACTCTACTATTCCCATCCAGAGTTAAATACAAAATAACTATATATATATATATATATTTTATTTGTTACCAACTCGGTATTTGAAGCTTAACCCCTAAATAATTTAAACCTAACCCAAGTCGTGCACTTAGCTGGATGAGTCTCTCAGCAAAAATAGATAAATAAACTATGTTTTGAACCGTGAGAAATTTACCACTTACACCAACCTCCATTGGTGAAAAAAAAAACAATTATGACGGATAAATTCTCAAAAGTATAAAAATTGAGTTTGATAGTGATTTTAGCAAGTATGCTTAGAAAGTAGGAATTCTCTTTCTTAAAATTAAATGATTTTACACCGAGTAAAATTTGTTTGATGATTTCTACGTGAATAACAAAAATTAAAACAAAATAGTAAAAAGTGTGTAAAGATTGAATTTCACCCAGTTTTTGCATACAATTTTTAACAAAGACACCCAAAAAAAATACACTTCTTAACAAATTATCCAAAGCTTTTAAAAAACTTTTTGATCAAATGTACAAATTATTTAAAACTTACAAAAAAAATTTTTATTTATATATTTTTATTAAATTAATACTATGATTAGAAATTTCTTTTGGTCATTTTTGTCTTTTAAAATTGGATCTAACCAGAAAACCAATTATTTTAGCTAATATCAAATTCCTTCTCAACTTGTTTTTCCTTCCTTTTTCCAATACCACAACCACAATTTCACCCTTTGCCGTAGCCACTTTAAAATTTAAATTTAAATCGTAATTCATAATCTTAAATCCTAAACCTTATAAAAGACGAATTAAGAAATAATGTTATAATAAAATAATTAAAAAATTAAATCTATGTTATTATTCTTCAAAAACTATTTCACATAAATTTTGTCTCTCCCACTAAATAACAAGTTAGCCGAGCATATTTTTTATAAATTTAATTTTAATACAGTGTTAGTATAAAAATGATTTTACAGCATTTAATTGAATAACATCAACTAAACAAAAATAATCATTTTGTTTTACTAATTATATAAATGATCTTCCAAAAGCAAACTAGTATCGGTTCATAATGTGGAAGTTGGGAGAAAATAAGAAAGAGAAAAAGAAAAAAAACATAACCGTTTATTATGATTGGTCCTGTGTTATGTTTGTCGTTTTGCAAAGTTTGTCGATTGTGAAGGGGTGAGCTGTAGAAGAGGGAAGCACACACACTCACTCACTAACACTATTCACTCAAAAACTTGACAGTGCCAATAATAAAGCACAAGAAACAGCACACAACACAATTTGTGTGTGTTTTGTTTTTGAGCGAAATTCAGAGTGAGAGAGAGAGAGAGAGAAAGAAAGAAAGAAAGAGAGAGAGCATGTCCCATTATAATGCAACACAAGAGTAGTACCACCACGTTCACCACCACAAACTCTGTTACTGTTATTGGTAACAAACCCTCTGATCCTCCTTCCCTTCTTCCTTCAACAATGAAAACAAATTGAAACCAAAAAATAGAAAGAAAAAAAACCAATGAATCAATGCTCACAATTCTTGTTCACATTGCAAACCTTCTTCATTCATTCATGCACACACACTCTCTCTCTCTATTGTGAGTATTTTTTTATTCTTTTCTCTCTCTCATTATGTCTCTCTATGTGTATATAATTTAAATGCTTTTATTTTTTTTTAATGATTTGGGTACACAAAAATCAAAAGAATCTGTATGTGTATATAATTGGAAAAAACATACTACTGATTCATGAGTCTGTTATCTACTGTTTTCCTGATTTAGAACACAAAAGCATTGAGCACTGTGCTGATGGTTAAGAGACAAGCCCTTTAAAATATACATATATTCCACCACTCAGCATTTATGCTTCATCCCTCTTTTGTTTTTCTGAGATTGATGGGACGAAAGAAAACAACACTAACATTAACAAATGGGTGCATAACTGTTCACTGTACTTTTTTTTCCAATGCCCATTGGGTTATTATTATAATATTCTGTATAAAGATGAGAACTTGAAACCAACTTAGTGATTTTTTTTCTTGTTTTTTTTCTTAGCTAATGGTGTTAATTTCAGCTTGATGATTCATGTGTTGTACTAGTCCTGTTCTGGGGTTATTGCTGCTGCTTCTTTTTGTTTATGTTATTTCCCTTTTTGAGGTAGAGTCAGAATGCAACAGAGTTTTTTCTCTGAAAGATTTCATAATTTGAAGGCAGGGTTTTGGTTTGGCCTTGCTAAGGAAGAAAAATGTTTGTTTAAAACATTAAACCTTCCTGTTTGTTGTGTTTGTCATTGTTTTTTCTTCTTCATTTCATTTGTACCCATTTTTCTTGGTTCAGTGGTTTATGATTTTTAGTGGGAAAGTGTCATATTGCTGAGAAAGCCAGAAATGATTTTTTTTAAAAAAAGTGGAATTTCCATTTGAGCAAAAATGGTACACAATACTATGTGTGCTTTTTGAGGGTAGAGGGGACCAATGCTTTTCAAATGGTACTAAGCAAAGCTCCGAGATAGAGACCAACCTATAACTTAAATTGATTCACATTGGCTTCCATTAATGTGCCATTTTCATGAAATAATTATTAAAAAAATCTTTAAAAGGTTGGACCAGAAAAATTCAGAATAGTAGCTATAAGCTAAGCTTCCATCTTCACTCCACCTTCCCTCATTAGATTTTTAGAGAATCAGAAAAAAAGTTTGCTTTATTGGGATTTGGGGGGGTCTAGGTTGGATTTGTTTCTGGCATTTATGATTTGGAGGGTGGGGTTGTTGGCCTTTTGATGAAAAACCAAAGCCTAAAACTGGAGCTTCTGATAATGGA
>JASCZI010151097.1:100423-114604 GCA_036250425.1 Stylosanthes scabra | reverse complement strand
CTTGATGACAACTCTGGACCTTCTCAACCCTCAAATATGTCCTAGAACTCACTGGAACAGTAAATAATTGCAAATTAAAGAATGCAATGGATAAATACAAAGGAAAATATTAACACATACGTAAAGTTGAAAAAAAAAAAACTCAGATGTAAGGAAGCAAAGATGAAACCCCATCTGAAATAACACCTTCAATATAGCTTGCCAATTTAAAACGTTCTTTATGTTACACAGATACAGATCTTGTAATATGAATAGATGTTGCAGCAAGCTTTGAACATTAACAAAATGCAAGTATTTTCCACAACCAACCTGATCGTTTTGATCTGGAGCTGGTGAGGGAGATTTCTCTGCTTCAGCTGGCTTGTCAGCACCACAATTCTGTCTGTTACACTTGGTTCTGAATGGATAGTTTATGTTGTTACATTTGTCACACTTCCAGCTCCCCTCGGGCATCTTTTGCTCTGAATAACAAGTACAAAATCAAGGAACATAATTACCAATTACAGTTCTATATAAGCCAATGCAACAAGGCATCATTCAAAGTATAGGGAGAGATGATTTGGCAACTCACTTGAACTTTTGTCTGACTTTGAGGGCTGCAGCATATGTTCATATCCAAGTATCCAACAATTGTAAACAATAATGATGAATGTTAAACAAAAATGACATTTTTTCTACATAAAAGAAATTAACATAATCAGCCCAATGTAAAGGCAGCAGACCTGGGATCCAGGCTTTGGTGTATTGCACTTTCTCATGTTGCACACAGGTCTGAATGAGAAGTTAACGTTGCCACATTTTGGACATGTCCAATCATTATCACGGGTTGCGTCTAAGTGAAGAAATAGGCAGTGGAAGAAACAATTCTACATCAAGAAACTTTCATTTGAATTAAAAATACAAATAATCCAAATAGAACAAACCTGCACCCTTTTTCGGAGCCTTGTCATCAGGGAAAAATCCGGGCCTAGGACCCTGCTGAGGTATAAATGACTATTAATTAAACTGTATGAAACAGTATGACAGTCTTGTCCACACATTTTAATTTATAAACAAAGTTCAACATCGAATGTCATACCATTGCTCCAGGTCCGATAGGCATACCCAAGCCATATCGGTCTAAGAGTGGTGGCATGCCATATATTCCACCTGCACAAGAATGTCCAACAAACAGTTTAATATTAACTGAAACAGAATACAATCAACAAAAGAGATATTACAGAAGCAACAGACAACATAACATCAAATAAACAATTCCTAGTTCACTCTTTCCGCTTTACCCTTTTCTCTTATAAATGGAGAAAAAGAAAATCGGTTTACATGATAAAGCAGCATAATATCTGGTTTACGAAACTTTATTGACATGAAACTATAGAAAAAGCAAGAAGTAGATACCATTTCCCATCATGGATCCACTTGAGTAGGGTGTTGGTCCAGACAAATGAAGTGGCCTGTAAGGACTGCCAGCAGAAAGGCGACTTGCATAATTGTAGTGATATGCTGATCCTCCAGAAAATGGAACATCATAGGGAGGAATAGATGACCCATTGAATAGAGAAGATCCATATGGTGGTGGGACTCCAAGATATATTGAGGAGGGAGTATTAGATCCTAAATAAGGGGCTGAGGATGAATAACCCTGTGGAGCTTGCAGAGGCTTGGCAGCAGATTTCTGAAACCATTATTAGTATACAGTTAGATACTTCATTTGAAGAAGGAAAAAGAAGAAAACTTTAAAGGAAAAATCATGCAAAGGCCAATGGTCATGTCCAGCTAAGTTGCATCACTTGAATCTTTAGAAACTGATTAGAATATAAAATATTAGCAAAAGTTCATCACAAGTATGCATAAAGGATAAAATTATGTGTCAGAACTTAGTTATTTATGCATATAATTCATTTTATGAAATCACTTATGTTTGTTCTCTTGCACTTGATTTAGAAAGAAAATCTTATGAAACAAACATACACACACATTTAACGAGAACCATAAAAAGAGGAAAATCATATAATGCTTTTATGAAACAAATGAAACCTTGTAAATCATTCGCAAGAAGAGAATCACTTGACAGAATGGTTTTATAAAACAAATGAAACCTCAAATCATTTACAAGAGGAAAAATTATATTTTAAAACTTGCAGCGACAATACATTAACACCATACCGAATTATGATCAGCAGGCCTTGGTTGAGTACAGTTACGCATGTTACAAGTTGTCCTGAAAGAGAAATTGACATTGCCACAGCTGGGGCAAGTCCAATCATCTTCTCTACGACTACCTACGAACAGAAACCAATTGAAGAGCGATTAGATTTCCATTCAACAATATTGAATGCAAATTTTCTGCAAATGTGCTTCCGTAGTTCGTGTAGATAGTCAGCAGGATTATGTTTGTAGTAGAGGTTTTTCCATAATATTTTCCCCAAATTGAGATATCAATAAAAGCAAGTTGTTTCTTTTGTGGTAAGAATGCTGACAAGCACCTTTGAATTACAAGTTTTTGAAACCATCATCCTTCATAATTTTTGTCTGTAAAATAGATGCTTGCTTATAGAAAATATAAAACATTTAAGTAACTACACATTCATAACTTCTTGTGAATAATGCTATCCAAAACATTTATTACAACAATTAGCCATTTTAAAATACATTTTCAAATATAAACGACTTTATTATGAAGCGTTACTAGTCCGTACACATATTTTGTACAAATTGCATAAGAATACAAATATTAGTTATAAAAGAAACTAAGAATTACGTATTCAAGCAAGTAACGACACCGAGAAAGAGCAAAAAGTTGAGGAACCAATCAAAACGTTTCATACATACAAAAAAAATGCTTTTCACGACAAATTAACATTTCTCCATCATAAATGCACTTCTTGTCAAAACTAAGTTTGCAAAACCTGTCTAATATTCTAACCTAGAAGTAGTAATGCTGTATCTCATGCAAAGACACACAATACAAAGTTTTCGAATATACTTAAAATATGAAAAGAAACGAAAGTGAAACATTAATTAACATAAATCAGAATATGATTAACACTGAATTGGACGAACACAAGCTATCAAATCACATCACAACACCAAGCCCATAGTGTAGTGCGTTGCTCATTGTAAGAGTTACTGTTGTACTACCTCTTGGACAAACATTGAGGTAACAAACTGGTGATTGTGAAAAGTAAGTATGACTTCAGTGAAAAAAAAGCACAACAATACGTGAAATTCCGCATGATAATTTCAATTATCAATAGCAATAATGCATTCCACAAAATTCAGACATATATATATTTTTTTATTACTAAAACAAAAAGGATCAAGAGGAAGCACCATCAGTCCTAGCACGCTTGGTAGCTGAAGAATTTCTGTTATCCACCTGAAAAAAGCAAAAACAAAGATAAGATTCACATTCCATTACCTCGACAAGCAAACACGATAATTCAAAATAAATGAATCAATCAACGCCAATTTGATTGGTTCTTGCGCAACGAATTGCACAAATAAACCTGCATAGAGAATCAAATAATAATAAAGCCCTAATTCATTTGCAAGTAACCGAAGTAACATATGATAACAGATAAAAACCCTAAATCTCCATTCATAACGATAAAGGCAGGTTATTGTGTTGGGGATTTCGATGCAAACGATATATCGAAGGGGCTTTGAAGGAATGCGAGAGCGTTATACCTGAGACATGGCGATGCCGATGAGAAGCGACTGCGTCGTGAGAGGGAAAAAACCAACAGAGAGAGAAGAGAGAGGGAAAGAGAGAGAGGGAGGGAGGGAGGGAGCTATTTTTCCCTGCTGCTTCTCGGGTGGGGCGGTAAATGGTTAATGGCTTAATGCAAGGCCCGTTCTAAACTTCTGGGCTTAGATTAAGCCCCGTTTAATTTTTCTTTTTTAAACATTTTACGTCCGTCAATACCAAAACCCCATTTCATGTCTTAGAGCATACAAAGTACAAATACATTTTACAAAAAAATTAAAAAATACAAACACCTTCATACCAAAAAAATAAAATACAAACACATGGTCCCCAAAAAAAGAAAAAAAATATGATTATCAGCCCCTCAAAATGGACCAAATTTATTTATTAATCTAAATAAAAGGATTTTTGTATTTAAACTCGACTCATTTAAATGAGTTGAATCCAATTAACCCGTTTAAATTCCGGGTTAAACGTACGCAAGGTTTGGTTCAATTGACTATGTCATTGGCTTTGCAATTGGTGCACTCGGGTTCGAATTTGATGGAGGCCAAGAGTGGATTTATATAAGAACACATCAAGTTGTATGTGCGTTTTTGTAATGCTTAAAATGGGGGCTGTTATTCAATCCATTCGATAAAAAAAAATTCGGGTTAAACAAGCCAACTAGCGGGCTAAATGAGTTGAACAGTTTATTTTTTCTTTTAAATTTTTTCAAAAAAAAATATTCTCTCTAATTCGACTCGAAAATTTGATTTACCCATTAAAAAACTTTTTTTAAAAGGAATTTTGGCTAAAAAAATTGTATTTTTTCCAAAATTATTTTTTATTTAAAAATTGAATTTTTTAAATTTTTTTAAAAAATAATTAATTAATTTATCAAACGGGTCAATCCCTTTAACTCACCGAACTAGCCATAAATGAGTCAAGTTAGAAAATCTTAGTCCGTATACAAAAGTACAAAATGGACTTAATTGGCTAACCCGTTTAACCTGCGGGTTAGGATCAGACTCACCTATTTAACATCCCTAATGGTTAGGATTATGATTCATAGTGCTAGTGGAGATCAGGGTTAGGCTTGCAAGGGATTATGGTAGGAAGGGGTATAAGATTCTGATCGTTAGGGTGTAGAGTTGGCCTACTATTATGCAGGTTAGCCCAACGTCAAAAAGAAAATGCACTTAAAAGAATCAGCTTATGTTAGTGGAGTGATTAACTCACTTATTCAATTAAACAGGAATGAAAGTTCAAATTTCGATTTTTGCATGCAAAAATTTATTCTCAAAAATTAAATGAAACTTAAATTCGTAACAAATTAATCATTGACTTGCTGAATTATGAGATAATAGCCAATAGCAAAACCAAAAAATAAAAAAATTGCCATGTCTAAAAGAAGAGATGAATATAAAAACAAAATAAAATTAAGACATTTTAGTGAGTCAATATTAATGGTGTGTAGGTGTGTAATTAGTTCCACCCTTAAAAAAATTGAAGCAGTACAAAGAATCCACAAAGGCTTGGGGAAGAGTAATTGTGACATGAATATGCGTTCAAAACGGCAATTTGAAGCCTGAAAAGCCGGTGCTAATTGCTATGTGTTCTGATTAAGAGAATTAGGGAGTTATTAAGAGAAAAAGAATGGATAATGCTTATTTAACAAGGAGCAATATTGAATATTCCACGAAAATTAGAATCATCAATTATATAGAGTTGGGCTATCTCTTTTAGTTATATGGCCTTGTTCGCGGCGAAGCAGGGAAAATGGATGCCATGTTGGAGATTCATGTGGAATCGGTTCAATTGAAACTTATTTGAAAGGGAATTAGCCAATTGGGATTACAATTCAGGTACATGCTCTGTTCAACCGCATCTGTGCACATGTCACTCGCCGCCATGCCCGTCGAATCCATTCTACCACAAACCCTTCGACCACAGCTGCAACATACATGGCACAATATCATTAGCACTACTGCGCCCTGAGAAATTAGTTTTTGATTGATTTCCAACTCCCTCTGTTGATAGAGACGAAATGCCAACGAATTAGAAGCTGGAGCAAGCATTGTTGTCCTTACTCTCAGATCGCCATTTTCGACATCGACACCCTCAGCTCACCACTTCCTCGCGCTATAATTTGAAGCCAATTCTACTCGCCTACTTTCAAGCTGCCCAGTTCGACATAATAAAACTTTGACATGGGACAATTTCGTATTTTCTCGCTCCACAACAAGACAAAACATTTACTGGCAAGGAATACAGTATGGCTCGCTTTTTCGCTGCCATGGATAATTTTCCTGACTGATTTAGTGTATATATAACAAAGTTAACCATATTGAGTGTACATTAAATAATCCAATATGAACCATAGGATTCATAAAAGAATTATGAAACTTCCACGTCAGTTATGACAAATGTATTAAATCTTCAGGAATTGTTTCCGACAAAAGCAAAAATTTAAAAACCCATCACTAATCTATGACGATTTCCGTGTTAATAGAATAGGTACCACTTCTCTAGGCCTATGGATTTAAACCAAATATGAGCTTACAACAATCCAAAATTCTGGTTTCAAATTTATTTCAATGACAGAATCTTTCCGATAGAATTTTTATTGTTTTCCCACTAAAATATCTAATATCTAAAGTGAGAACTTCAAATGGTTTGGTCAACTTATTTCACAAGGCAATCAACCATAATGCAAGCAAGTATTAGAAGCATTAAAACTAGTTACTAATCCGCACCCAACCCAAAATAGCTGAATGGCTGCATACACTGGGTCTCGAACTCGAGACATGGGTAAACAAATCCGAGTCACTTACCATTTGGAGGAACTCCCCTTGGTGAGATCTAGTGACAAGATATGCATTTGACTCTGAAAACTAATTCCTAGTTTTAATAGTGATGACGGACGATAATACCAAAAGCTTAATAGCCAATCAGAATTAAATAAAATTAGTTGGTTAAAAACTAGCCATTAAATAAATACAATGTATTTATATATATTTTTTATATTGAAGCTATTAGATGCTTCAAGCAACACAATCACCACATAAATTGAGTGCTAGAAAACATTGTAGCCTAACATTAAAGCATCAAAGCAGATTCCTTTTCATGGAATAGTACTTCCAAATCTAGTCGCATTTAGTTTTGCAAATTATCTACAACAATGTTCAAAGCCTGATCAAAACTAAAATATTTGGCAAAAATGTTTCTTTCTTGAACGCAAGCTAATAAAACAGACATCAAGTAATATTCACCTAGTTCGCAAAATTTCGATTTATTCCAAGATCGCCTCATCAACAGCCCCGGAACCTGAAGAGAGAAGAACTTCAATGATACGTTAAAGAGAGAGAACTTCCTTCGACACTTAGGAATACCAAGCGACAAGATAACTCTGCCAACCAATCAATCATAGTTGCCAACAGAAAAATTTTAAATATTACCTGAGGACATGGAAAATGAGAATTTACACATCACTTGATACGCTTTGACCTTTTAGAAGAGAAAAACTTCCTTCAAGAATTGCTTCCACCGACTCTAACTCCTGATTTTAAAAGGGAGAATAGAAAATATAGTCAGCTAGACAAATCATAGGTTCGGTAAAAAAATGAAACAAGTAAAAGTAAGAAGTTCATGGCAAATCAATTCAACAAGAAACCATGTGTGGATTTGGTTAATACTTGATACCATAAGTTCATAACCGAACTAGTAGTAAGTAGTACTAATTCCCAAGCCATAACTCATCTAGAAGTAATTACAAGAAACCAAAATTATAAGCTAAACAACAGAGGTTCTTGGAATAACAATGAATCATATGTTGTACAAATTTTGAAGCTATATAAAGAACATACAATGATATAGGATAAAGAAAACAAAAAAATTTGCATTTTAACTCTTTTTACCTACAATATACAATGGAGATTGGAAAAGGTATACACAACTTTTCTTTTTTATAATACCCTTAATCAGATTGTCAAGCACATACTATCTGACTAATTTTATATTTATTATTATTGTACCCATTTAACAAAAAGGTGTAATAGTAAAAGGAGTTCAAAATTCAAACTAATATATGAACAAGAATTGGTTAGTTTATCAGTATTAACTTCATTTCATAAATGACAAAACTGATAGCTTGATAGGGCACAACAAGTTAGAACTCAATATTGTGGAGACCATTTGAATGAAGGACATTCTCATAATCAATGAAAAAACATTGCAAGAGCTACTAAAACAGATTAACAGACTTGTCAAGTTATTTACCCAATTGCATTATCACAAGGTCAAAGTAAATTCAACATGTATAACGTAAAATTGCATATCTAATATAATCAGAACATGGTCACAAGAAGTAGCAAGCATAATGTATTCTATGTCTCTAAGCCATAAGAACTAAGCTACTTCTAACTATCCATGCATTATCAAATAACACATGTAGAGACAAATTTTCTCACCTTATTACCTCTCTCTATTAACCCTTGACTGATCATTTCACGAAGAAGCCTTTTAGCCTGTTCATTCTCATTTCTAGCAAGAAGAGCTCGAACAATTGTTTCATAACTTACAGCATCCGGCAAGAAACCATTCCCTTTCATTTTTGAAAGTAGGGATATTGCTTCATCAAAAACGCCTTCTTTACACAGCCCATTGATCATAATATTATAAGTCCAAGCATTTGAACGATGATTATTGATCACAAGATGCTCGAAGAAATCTTTTGCGGTCTTTAGTCTTCCAGCTTTGCACAAACCATTTAGAATAATATTGCACATAAGCACATCTGGACTGATCCCTTTATCCACAAGTTCTCGAAATAATGCAATTGCCTTGTCTAGATGTTGAGCTTTGCACAAAGAATCCAATAGTGTAGTGTAAGTGATCACATCAAGGGGTTGGCCACTCAAATACATGTCATCAAGTAGATTTTGCGTACAGGATGTTCGCCCTATTTTACACAAGCCATTAATAGGAATATTATAGCTGAATGTATTTGGAACTAAACCTTTTTTCTGCATATCTTCAAAAAGCGCGACAGCTTCGCCCACTAACTTGTTTTTACCATATTCATTAATCAATATGTTATAGCTTCTAACATCAGGACTCAAACCTCTCTTTTTCATATCATCAAATAACTCTCTTGCCTTCATGATTCCCTTGCCTTCTTTACACAGCCTATTGATCATAATATTATAAGTCAAAGCATTAAGGCGATGATTATTAATCACACAATGCTGGAAGAGATCTTTTGCAGTCTTCAGTCTTCCAGCTTTGCACAAACCATTTAGAATAATATTGCACACATGCACATCTGGACTAATCCCTTTGTCCAAAAGTTCTCGAAATAATGCAATTGCCTTGTCTAGATGTTGAGCTTTGCACAAAGAATCCAACAGTATATTGTAAGTGATCACATTAGGGGGTTGGCCACTGTAATACATGTCATCAAGTAGATTTTGCACACAGGATGTTCTCCCTATTTTACACAATCCATCAATAAGAATATTATAGCTTACTGTATTTGGAACTAAACCTTTTTCACGCATATCTTCGAAGAGCGCGACAGCTTCATCCACCAACTTATTTTTACAATATCCATTAATCATGATGTTATAGCTTCTAACATCAGAACTCAAACCACTCTTTTTCATACCATCAAATAACTCTCTTGCCTTTATGACTTCGTTTCTCATTAAGTGTCCATCTATTATAGCACAGTAAGTGACAACATCAGGCTTAAGGCCTCTTTCAAACAACATATATAACATCTTTTGGGCTTCTCCAGTTCTTCCTTCTTTACATAAAGCATCAATTAATATAGTAAAAGTATATATGTTTGGCTTGATGTTCCTTTCAATCATTTCATTCAACAATCGCGTAGCCTCTTCTAACTGATGCACACAACAAAAACCGTGAATAAGGGAATTGTAAATGAAAACACCAGGAGATACTCCCATTGCAATTATCTTGGAAAACAACTTCTTAGCCTCATTCACAAGCCCATCTTTACATAACCCATCAATGACAGTATTGTACATTACTACATTGGGCTTAACATGTTGCTTCTCTAGATTTTGCAGCAATTCAATGGCCACTCTTGTCCGACCTATCTTACAAATCCCATTGATTAAGGTCCCATAAGTGACCTCATTAAGCTGAAATCCAAGAGCTCTTACCTTATTGTGAAACTCCAGAGCTTCGCTAACCATGTTGTTTATACAGAACCCTTTCATTAGGGTGTTCAATGTTATGGCATTGAATTGATAACCCAACTTGATAATATTGGTCAATGCAGAGAAAGCAGAATCCATATGACCCAAAATGGCAGAAACAATTGATCAAGATGTTCAGAGTAACCAAGGAAGGAGTGATACCCCTAAAATCCATTAGTACAAAGAGCGAAACAGAAGTGGGGTATTGTTTGAGCTTAACATAAGACCCTAAAATCTTGTTGAATTCAAACACAGAGGGCAAATGGCGCTTATTAAGAAGGGTAATCAAAGTGTCAACAGCATCATCAACATTATTAGGAGCAATTGGGAAAGAAGAAGAAGAATGAGCATAAAACCTAAAAGGAAGAGAGCGAAAAGAATGAAGAAGGAAGGTCGCATACCTTGTGATTCTCATTGTAGTTCAAATTTACAAAAGATGGAAGCTTGTGTGAATGAATGTTTGGATATAACGCACAAATTGAACTTGGAGTGTTTTGAAGGAAGCAAGTAGAAAATTGTGATGGATAATTTTTTTCCGGTCTTTTAGTGTTACTAGTGTTATTATTACTACACATAAAAAATTAATAAAAAAAGTTAAAGTACTGTATTGGTTCCTAACGTTTGTGCTATTTTTTATTTTAGTCTCTAACATTTAAAACGTCCTATTTTATCCCAAAACATTTCAATTTTAACCAATCAAGTTTCAATCTCGGTGTTTGTCCCTGTTTAATTATTTATAATGCTTACATCTGTAAAATATGTTTGTGTCTCTTTCTATTAGAGTTATTGCAGACGTATGTAGCACTAATGGCTCAGTTTGCTATTGAAGAACACCTAAATATAATTAAAAATTAATATTAAAAAAGTATATATAACATAAATAAAAAATACACTATTTTTGATCACTATGTGTTCCCATCTTGACAATGAAGTCCTAAGAGAAAGAGACGTAAATATATTTTAGAGATTTAAGCATTATAAATAATTAAACAGGAATAAACGCTGGAATTGAGACTTTATTGATTAAAATTGAAATATTTTGGGATTAAAATAGGGTGTTTTAAATGTTAGAAACCAAAACAGTACTTTATCCTTAATAAAAATGTAGCTATTTATTTGTTAACCATTTAACTATCGCGTATAATTAGTTTTGGTAATAAAATTTAAAATTTATTTTACAGACTATAAATACTCTTGCTGTCGAGTCAACAAAAAAAATACTCTTGCTGTCTTGCACATAATACAACAAAAAACAACTTAATAACAAGATGCGTTTGAATTGTTTCCTATTTATTTTTCAATTTTTTTTTGTTTTTAAAATTCTATAGATAAAAAAATAAAAAATACAATTTTATTATTTCCGCTATATTTTTTTCAAGTTCAAATACAAAAACATTAAAAATTAAGAAAATAAAAATTCAAACTAAAACACTCATTTTTCTTTATTGTTGATATTGACATCTCAAAGTGAGAAAGCAAAAATAAATAAATGTAAAATATATTTTTATCCCAAATGTTTTTAAAAAATTTTAAAAATATTCTTAATATTTAATTTGGCTCATTTTTATTCTTAAAATTTTCAATAAGTTTTAATTCAAAAAATATACTTTATCCATAAGTAAATAAATGAATCTAAATTTTAAGCATTCATTTCAAATGATATTCAACCAATTCGACCTATATGGAGGAAGAACAGCTGAAATACAATACACATTCTCTCATTTCATCAATTTTAGCCTTAGAGTAGTTTTAGGAGATTTTTCGGAGAGTTCTCCATCTCTCTCATTTTCTCTAGTTTTCTCTTCTTTGTTCTTCATCTCTAGGAACCCCATTACCAAGCAAACTTTTCTTTTATTACTTGTTTTGTGGATACTTGTTCTTTTTAATTAATGCAATTCTAGTTTCTCCTTCTATTTTGCTTTCCTTTACTTATTGCAATTTCCAGTTTATGTTCATTCTCTTTTATGATTCTCTTGCTCTTGGTTGTTGATATAATTGTTGATTTGCTCTCTTGGTTCTATTGTTAATTTATTTTCCATACTTGCTACCATGTCTTTATTTCTTGCCTACCAAGTGTTTGATGTTATGTTTGCTTTAATTATGGAGTAGTGATCTTGTGCTATGGTCATGGGCTGAGGTGTGGATGATCCTAGCCACTAGTCCCTAAGGACAAAGATGGGCTAATCCTTGGGTTGATACCGTTCTGTAGACGCCAGGCTTTCGCTAGTGAGAGTGAGTCCTTAATGAGGTGAACATGGAGGATTTATCCATGTTCCAAAGACCTAGGATCGTTGCACTAGAAGATGAGAAGCCTGAGACTTATGGAATGGTATCGATCTACCCACTTCACCGATTGGTAAAGTGTGGCTCCGCGGGTTACGTGACAACCATCTATAATTGGGATTAGTGGTGATCATGGGGACACATGATATCTTGATCCATGGCCTAGCACCATTTTTATCAGTTTCTCTCTATATCTCTCTTTTAATTTCACTTACTCACACTCACAATTGCAACCCCTGTTTTTCTCACAACCAAAATCGTCCCTTGCGTTAACTCGTTAGGAGAACGACCCGAGTCCCATACTCGATATTTTTGAACTGGTTGCAAGCTCTTGTGACAACTCATTTTTTGACAAGTCTCATCCTTGTTCGCGGCATAATCTATTCGGATTCCCCTACAACGATATCAAAACTTGTTTTCAAAAAGATAAGGGAATCCCGGATTAACCTTGTTGCGACGCCTTGGGTGGAGCGCTCATCAAAAATGGCGCCGTTGCCGGTGAGTTAAACATGTGCGCCGGTTTTGGTTGTTGTAAATATGTGAATATGATAGTTGTAGATTTTCTTTTGTTAGTTAGTGTTGATTTCTTGGTGAATGCTAAGATCTAATCCTAATCCTGACTTGCTAGACCTTGATTTGGAACTTGAAAGAACGCTTAGGCGTGCGAGGCAAGCAAGGAGGCGGATTGAGTTTTAGAATTCTTTGTATTCTCAAACTGAAAATCTAGCCACCGAAGAGATTTCTATTGACTCTTCTCTCTTTGACTCTGAATCCGAAAGTTTTTTCTCTCCTACTCACGCAGGTACCTAATGCGTAGGCATCTTGGGTTATTTTTAGTCCTAATTTCTCTTGATTGTCATGATATTCTTTGTGAATTATTGTTATTAATTGATCAATCAAACAAACTTGATGTTTTGTGTTTGTGTTCTTAGAGAAATTCACTAAGATTTTAGGTGATTGAAGACCATTAAAGAGAGATTGAAGAAATGAAGATAAAAAGGAGCAAAGTGCACACCCAGTAGGTCTCACGTTGTACGCTAGTACTCACGCCGTACGTGGGAAATGAAGAGAAGCAAGCAGCATTGCACAGAGAGCCCACGTTATACGTGACCTCCTTCACGTCATACGTGGGCATCAAAACACAAAACTCAAAATTGGCAGTGAACCCACGTTATACGTGGATGTGTGGCGTCATGCGTAAGAATTAGATGTCAATCTTCACAAACTTGGCAGAGAGCCCACGTTATACGTGAGCTCTCCCACGTCATACGTGGAGATCAAATCCTCAATATCCTGAAATGATGCATTCACATTCCAATCTAAGATCTTTTGCGCATCAATTACACTCATTAATCAAGGGCATTATTGGAAGATTGAAGAGAAGATTGATTGGAGATTAAGTGAAGAGATAAGAATTGTAAATCATAGGAGATAAGATTAGGATTAGATTAAGATAAGATTAGATTAGATTTTGATTTGAATTAGGATATGATTAGATTTTAATTTGAATTTGAATTTTAATTAGGATAGGTATAAGAAGTAACTTAACCATTAGGGTTAGGACTTCAGCATAGACATTTTCCATTATTCTTAGATCTAGTTTTCATTATGCAAGGCTAAACTACCTCATTGTTAAGGGTGAGGAGCTCTGTTCACCCAGCATGAGGTAGTCACTATGTACATTCGTTTATTAATTCATTGAGGTATTTTCAGTTATCTTCTATGCATGATTTAATTTTCTGTTCTTCATCCCAATAGTTTAGAATCACTAAGAGGTGTTTTTAACTTGTCTAGGGCTAGATTAATTAGATTGAGAGATCTATTAGTTTATCCTAGCTGGAAATTGAATCACATAATCAATTAAGTCTAACTAGAGATAGTCAAGTTAATTGTTATGCAACTATAATTCTGTGGGTTAAAATTGGATTAGAACTAGTTTGGATAGAGTGACATTTAATCTAATCTAGGATCACTTTTGAGACTTAA
>JASCZI010151097.1:49808-59940 GCA_036250425.1 Stylosanthes scabra | reverse complement strand
CCCGCCACCACATCTCTCCACGATATGTTTCCCCTTCCCTAGTTGAACCTCCTTACACCTGGTACAAACCCCCCCCCCCCCCCCTCACTCTCCCCCTTATTACTTCTGCCAGCCAAGCTAGCAACCTCATCGTGTTTCACCCTCTCAGGACCACTCTTTACCCAGCTTACACCAGCTCTGTTTCTAACCCTAGCAAAGCAACTCATTTTTTTCAATTTTATGTTTGAAGTGTTTTGTACGTAAATAACTTGTAAAAGAAATTACTTATAAAGCACAACCTTAATTTATTGGCTATGGAAACACTCTTAATAACCTAAGAAGTGCCTTTTAAGTGCACCTTATAACTTTTTTAGTATTGGTTCACTTATAAGCGTCTCCTGATGTAAGCCTTGGTGATACCGTTAACATGCCCTCACTCAAACGTTAACTCTAAGTTCTCCTTTTTCAAAAGGCTTCTCTCACCCTCACTAACCTTAAAACCTCACCATCACTATCCGTCGCCCTTATCCTTCATCTTCATCTTCACCCACCATTGACCGTTGCTCACCTCTCACCATCGCCCACCACCACCCACCTTCTTCATCGCTCCTTATTTTCTTCACCTTCGTTCATTGGAAACTAGTTATTCCCTCTGTCAAAGAAAAACTATGCCCTCCATTTCTGCTTTCTTCTTCAAGTTGCGTCACTGGAATCGAATTTGATTAATTTCATAGAAATACATAATTATATAATATAACTATATTACTAATTTTAGAAAAATATATTATTAGAATATATGAATATATATATATATATATATATATATATATATATATATATATAAATTTTTTTTATAAAAGTGAGATAATAGGCAACGCTTAAAAAGAGTAGTTTTAGGTATATATAATGGCTACGTTTCTGAAGTGATGCCTCAGCTGAAAAAAGCATCGCATATTCCTGTAAGGATGAGTGACGAAAAGTGTTGCCTATAGTCCTCTACATCATCACTTTATAAGCATCTCAATTTCTCCTATGGAAAAACGCTTCCTTCGATACAAAAAGCGTCTCTTTTTAGAAGAGGAGACGCTTGGAATAGGCTACACCCCGTAAAGCGTCTCTTGAGCCAAATAAGCAGCGCCTTTACCTAAGACATCATTTTTTCAGACTTTGGAGTCACTTTTCAAGCGTAGCTGAATAGGTGATTTTGTTGTAGTGAATCATCTCGTCTAATCTTAATGTCCAAACTCAGTGGCTATTCCATTGAAATTGATAATAAATTATCAGGGTAAAGTCTTCTTTTTGTCTCTAAAATTTACAATAAGTTTTAAAAAAATACCTCTAACGTTTAATTTGATTCAATTATCCTTAACGTTTTCGATTAGTTAATTCTACCCCTACTGTCAAATATTTAACGGTCAACGTGTTGTTAACAATATTTTTTTCAAATTTAATTTCAAATTAATATTCTATTCATCTTAGGGGTGGCAATGGGTAGGGTAAGATAGGGTTTAAACTCAACCCTAACCCTACCCGCACTCAATCCGCAGGTGTCCAACCCTACTCGCGGGTTTTAAAGAAATATAATATTTATAAAGTACTAAAAAGAATTGACTTATATATTAACAAAATTGTTAAGTTTTCAATTGAATATCTTGAATCAGTGGTTGAAGAATTTTTATATCATTAAAAGGTTCTTGGTTTGACACTCATGTCTAAAATATTTTTACTATAAATACAACATATATATACATAGAGTACGAGATGGGGGGATAGAGTTGAGCATCATGCCATCAACCCAAACCCTACCAGACCCGCAACTCAACCCGCTCCGTGCTCAACCCTACTCAACCGGGTTGGATCGGATTTGATACTCGAAGATCGGATTGCTATTGTCACCACTAAATTTTATCTCCATCTTCATTATCATGAAATCATGTTTCATTTATTTACTTTTTTTATTGTTTAGGAGTCTCAACCCAAAACGGAGAGAAGTTCGACACCCCACATTCCCCTTCAACATGACCATTAGGAGCATAAGATCTCGTCAATGAAAGTACACATAATAAGTCTCAAAGAAATCAGA
Organism: Stylosanthes scabra; assembly: GCA_036250425.1. Classification (NCBI taxonomy): domain Eukaryota; kingdom Viridiplantae; phylum Streptophyta; class Magnoliopsida; order Fabales; family Fabaceae; genus Stylosanthes; species Stylosanthes scabra. The sequence continues at coordinate 57,878 of JASCZI010151097.1, read as the reverse complement.
AAACAAAATAAACACCTACTACAACACCAATTTATGTTTATCCAATATGTTACGCCTATGGGATCAATTTCACCCGTGGATTTGCAGAGCCTTAATTCCATCCTTCACATAAACCATTTGCACCAGCTTATATTCTCCTTGTCAGCAAATTGTTCCCATTGTTTACAAGCCTTGAACTCTTGGGCACTTTGAAACTCAAGCTACATCGTAATAATAAGATTCAATGATTTTCTTCCACAAGGCATCCCCTTCATCCAAGAACTTCCACCACCATTTGAAGAGTAAGGACACATTTTTTTATGGCTAAATCACCCATTCCTGGTCCTCCATACGCTCTTGGCTTTTGAATGACACTCCATTTAATTGTCGGCAATCCCCTTCTATTTTTATTTCTTCCCCAAAAGAACCAAGATTGTATGGAAATGATTTTCTTGATCACTTCTTTAGGCATCTTGAATAACCCCAAGTAATACAAAGAGAAACTATTAATGATTGATTTTAAGATTACTAACCTTCTGACTTTTGACAACAAACTTGACTTCCATGAACTCAACTTCTTCTCAATTCTGCTGATTAACGGTCTCCAAGTTTCCACTCTTCGCGGGTTAGCCCCAAGTTGAATCCCAAGGTATTTGAGCGGCAACTATCCCACTTCACAGCCCATAGCTCTCTTCAATCTACTTACTTCTTGCGCGCTGCAGTTCACTAGAATATTGATAAACTTGCCGTAATTTATATCCAGTCTTGACATAATGTTAAACACCTAAGGATTTGCCTATAGTTTCTTAATACCTTGGGCTTCGGTGGGGAAAAGAGGATGGTATCATCCGTCAATTGTAAGTGTGAAAGTGATATATTATCTCTTTCCAATTAGCAGCCCCTCAATATCTTGACTCTTCGACTCTACTATCAACTTATTTAAGACTTCCATGACTAATAAGAATATGAATGGTGAGATAGGATCCCTTGACGGAGACCTTTTTCCAACTTAAACGGCTTTTTAATTGGCACACCATTTATCATGACTAACATGGTAGCTGTCTCAGACCGAAACCCATTCTCCTTAGAATCAGTTGGAGAAAACTCCATCTAACCGAATTGAACGCTTTCTTGAAATCAAGCTTGATGATTACCCCATTCTTTTTAGTCCTTGTCATCCAAGCCACTGATTCAAAAGCAACCAAATCACCATCCAAGATTTGCTAATTATGTACAAAACTTGATTGTGTTTCCACAACAAGCTTTCCAATCAGTGATCTCAATCTCACAACCATTATCTTCGATATAACTTTGTATATGCTTCCTACCAGGCTTATCGGCCTTAAGTCTTCTATCTCCTTACCTCTACCCGGCTTCGGTACCAGTTACCCATGTTGTATTAACATCATATGGTAGTTTGCAAGTTGTAAAGAATTTTAGTATTATTTCTGTACATTCTGCCCCAATTCTTTGCCACGTTTTCTTGATGAAGCCCAAATTGTACCTGTCCGATCCTAGCATCCTTGTTGATTCGAAAGACCACACTACAACTTTGATCTCCTTTACCGACAATATTACTTCAATCTGATTGGCCTGCTGTTGAGAGATTTTCTCTAGAAGCCCTTCACCAATCTCTAATTCAGGTTTATCTTCCTTAGAGTACAATTTTTTGAAGTAGTATCTCGCATGATTCTTTATTCTTCTCGGGTCTCTAACTTTTATCCCCCCAATTTGAATTTCATTAATGCTTTTCTGGTAGAGGCTTTCACGTGAAAATACTTCGTATTATTATCAACGTCCTTTATAAACCTATCTCTGAACTGTTGTATCCAATACTCAGCTCGTCTTTGATACCATACCTCTACTAAGCTTTTCAATGCCCTCAATTTGCTCTCATCTTCCTCTGTGTTGACCCCGTTTTCCAAATTAACTTCTGCCTTCTGAATTTCATTCTCTAACACCTTGATTCTTTGATCAATGTTACTGAATTTTGTTTTATTCCAATATTTGTGCTTTGGCTTGATGTACTTCAATTTCTCTACAGTTGTTCTTCCTTCCGTCTTGGCCCACTCCTCTTGAAACATTTTCTTGAAGGATGGGTGTGTGAACCAAATGTCAAGGGCTCTAAAAGGCTTGGGTCCCCAATCTATTGATTTCACACCCAAAACAAGTGGTATGTTGTCAGATATGGAGCATTTCATTGCTTTAACCGATAGCCCTGTGAACACTTGGAGCCAATGAGGATTAATGTAAAATCTGTTCAATAGACTTGTTACTCTGCCACTCCACCATGTTTATTTGCGGCCACACAATGGGAGCTCTAGTTATCTCATTAATTGGATCGAATTTGTGAGGTTTTCCATTCCCATGTTATTAGCTCTACCAGTGATTCTTTCTTCTGGCTTTGTAATTTCATTGAAGTCTCCAAACATGATTGTAGGGGCATGAACACTAATTCTAGTGACTACAATTTCATCCCAGAGTTCTCTTTTTCCACTTACCGAATTAGGATCATAAATAACTCTAATAAAAACTTGCTCGTTCACATCTGCAATATTCCTTCGAACACAATCCATCTACTTCCCCCCTGATAGTTTTCTGCACATTCAAAAAGTTTTTTTCCCATATACATAGGATCCCCCCTCCATTATTCTTTGCTCCCACACAATCCCACCTAAAATTTAAATTTCCCCAAATTCTCTTCACCTCATAGTCTTTGAAACTGGACATCTTTGTTTCCAGTAGCCTAACAAACCTTGCTTCGCTACCACCTCCCTCACCTTGCTTCGCTTCCCTTCTTATACCTCTACAGTTCCAAAGTAAAATCATGGCAAAATTTTACACTTACCTCCTCAGGCAGGGCAAGATTTCTTCTTCCTTCCATGTTTCCAGCTACACTCTGCTCCGTTATTCAGGGGAAGGTGTTCCTTAGTCCCCTTTTCCTCTTCAATGAAATATTTGTTCAATCTGTTGCTTTCTGCAGTTGCCGAATTCCTCACTTGATGAAAGGAATTCTATGTCTTTGATGCACTCCTCTGTATCCCGCCATTTTGCCTTTTGCTTCTTCCGTTCAGACTTCCTTATCCGAATTAACCTCTCTAACAGCTTCAATGTCGTCTTACCCTTTTCACATTTCTCATGTTTCTTCTTTCTGTTATCGCCCCCTTCTCTCCTCTCTCCTTTCAACCACTTCATGCCCTAATTCATGATGTTTGTAATTCTCGAAGCTTGGAGGAGCCAAAGGACCCAAGATTGAAGCATCATACGATCTTTCTTCATTAACCCGACCCTTACCTTTGCTCATTACTGGTACGTTTTTTGGCTCTTGTCATTACTTTGGCAATTGAACTCACAAGAGAGGCCCAAATTTTTCATTTCAACAACCTCCATTGTATCTCTATCATCATCTAAAGTTCTGGTTTTAGATGATCCAGGCCCAAACCAACTGCCATTCATCTTTTCGGGTACTGCTCTGCCTCCTAATATGTTTCATGCCCCGCCTTCTTCTCGAAGCAACCTCGTTTGTTCATCTTCCAGGACTGGCATCTCTTCTGATTCCCTTCTTCCATCTTCATCATGTTTGTTAATCACTTCATTGCCATCTTCTCCTAATCTTATTACCATTTCCTTCGATCCCTGCTTTCCATATTTTGCAATTGTTGAGGGTTATTTTTAGCACCAATCTCCTTCACCAGGATCATGAACTCCTCCCCATCGATCACAATTTGCATTATTGCTTGAATGTTGGGAGAGACTACAATTTCAATTAGAACCTGATGGAGTTGTAGTATTGCATATCATCTTTGTTCACTTTAATCATTGTGCCCCATAGTTTACAAATCCTCTTTGCATTCTCCATACTCCAAGAGTAAGCAGGGATTCCAAGGATTTCCACCCAGAATCTTCGATTAACATTGGCTTTTGGCTTGGACCACTTTTTGACCTCACCGAAGCGATTCAGCACCAGAGGGGGATCTCATTGTTTCCTCCATGCTTTTTTGGGTGTCGAATGTCATCACCATTTTTGTCGATCCCATCATTCTCACATCTTTTATGGTATGTCGGAGGTAATCACCATTTTCACCTCATCGAAAGCTATCAGAAACATTATTTAACCAATTAGGCTTCTATCCAACTTTTCTTTCTCTTCCTCTTCAGATTTTAACTCCACAACCGAGGATCCCAGGGAGTATATATTGTTGTTGTCTCTGAGGTTCACTATATTTTCTCTGCTTACATTATCTAAAACAACGTCCTTGAAAAATTTATGCTCTCCTCCTTGCATTCCTTGTTGTAGCTTGAATCATTCGTAGGCCTATTTGCTCCTTCAGGAACCTCACTAAGTTGGCTTCTTTTGTATTTTGCCTCTGCAACTCGTAGTTTGCATCCCCAAACCACCCATCCGTTCCTTCTTCTGATTGCTGCCATTACCTTTGATCTATCCGCAAATTTGATGAATGCAAAAGGTAGTGGGTTTTGATTCCTCATCTTTCTGGATAGATAAATTATCGATGAAGATTGTGATTGTGTTTGCTTCTATATTCTCATAATTTCTTCGTATTCTCCTAGGAAAACTACTGATGGATCCTTGTCTATGTTCAAGATGAGTGTAGTTTTTGTTGTTGTTAGTGAAGCAATTTCTAGGGTTTCTAGGTCTCACTCTCTGCCATTCCCACCCGACCCCTCACCTTCTCTCTGGTTTTCTCTCATATCTCAATAATCATATTTATTTTATCTTCAAATCACTATTCTTTTTAAACCCACTTTCTATGCCACTATCGTTCACCGTCATCATCATCTTTCCTGCCCTTCAAATTGGCGCGGACGTCACCGTCATAATCTCTACAAAATCTCAGCAAATTTCCACATTTGGTAGGTGTTGGTGGTAATGGATGATATACAAAGAATGATAAAATTGAAAAAGAAATCTTGAGCATATGTTGACTATATAAAATTTGACGGTAATGGTAGATCAGAAACTATTCGAAAACGTTAGGGATAAAATTGAATCAAATTAAATGTTGAGGGTATTTTTAAAATTTTTCGCAAACATTAAGGACAAAAAACGTACTTTATCCTAAATTATAATAGAAATTACAAGCATTACAAAGAGTTGAAGTTAATCTGCCAATAAACAATCTGATCTACTTTCTACCGGGTTCCATTTAAGTATCTAGGCACGACAACGATGCCTTAGAGTGCTGATAAGTTCAATATGAAACACTGCATTCAAATGAATGAACTGCCATCATAATGTATGATTGACTAGATACGACTCTTCACTTCAAAAAGTCAATAATCGTGATGACATTTCTTGGTGAGAATAAGAGGGACCGAGAAGGAAGAGGGAGAAGAACGAGAACGAAGGAGGGGGGGCATGCATGAGTTGGTATAATGGTTGTCGATGATGTTAAAAGGAGCGAGAAAAGGATGGGTTATAAGGTATGGGCTAATTAGTAAATTCACATTTTGCAAACGTTTTTCTAAAGTTTATTGTTAATATGGACTTGATTATAAATAAAATCTAAAATGGTATAGGACCTAATCGAAAAGAAAAAATGGTATATAGACCTAATTAAAATTTTTAAAAACTATATTGAAGACTCTAACATGTTATATGATTTTGATGATCTCTTGCGTAAGTTTTAACTCTATATATGTTTGTTGTGCGAGAAAGATTCACTATTTGAAAATATAGTGAGCTAAGGATCCTAATTCCTACCTGAATCCCTAAGCATAAAACGTGCGAATATTTTTTAAAGGTAAAGTAGATAGCCATCATTTATAAATAGCCATGATGTCAAAAATGGAAAAACTACTAATGTGAGCGGGGCTTCTTGCCTTCTTCCATCTACAAAGAATTTAAATTGGAAAGAGCTATTTAAGCCGATTCATGAACCACCTTATTACTAGATCTCTTGACATGTGAACAGGAAATTGCTTTAAAAATACTCACTAATAAATTAAGGCTATCAAAGATTAAAAAAAAAAATCAAAATAGTTTCTCCAAAACTACATAATTTAACGTTGTTGCAACTGCAGTCCTATATAGGAGTCCTTGCCTATCTAGGTCCAATTCAACGAGTATGGTGCTAATCCATTGAAAATTTGTGGCGTTGGCTCCAGATGATGACTTGATTCCAAGGGAGTGGGAAAACCAAAAAAGCTCTAGTAAATTCATAGTCTCAAATGAGGTGGTTATCTGTTTCTTCCTTCGTCGATTAACTGTCGGTTCGATGATCTTTATCAATTTTCTGATATTTGATTTTTCGATCAAATCGGCCAATCCAATCCAATTCTCATAACCATGTATATAAGAGAGATGGTTTATAGGAATAGGCAATTCTGTGATAAAAATGGCATGTTTGAAAGCTTTCTGTTACAGTACTAATTTAAGCCATTTTTGTGCCATTATTTAAACCATTTATCCCTCCAATTTAGGTACCACTCTCCATGTATAGCTGGATAGAGATGTTGATTTTCAACAAACATAAATGGCCAAAGTTGGTGGGTCAATAAGACATGAAAGACCAAATAAACACGACAGCAGCCAAAGGCACACTTGTGTGGTGAAATAGATTAAGCAATGTCGTTCCTGTATATGTATAATCTCGGCATCACCTAGATCAAGCAAAGCTTGAGACATAACATCAGCATAACATCCTCAGTAGAGAATCTGTAAATTCAACTACCGTTAACTCAATGTTAAAATAAAACGTTAAAATATCAGCATAACATCCTCAATAATAAGACAATGTAGTTAAAATTTTAATAATGATTAAATAGATGCCTTGAACTTATTAACTGAACTCATTTTATTTAATTATTTTACATTAGTATAGAGAGTAAAATATATTTAAAATGTGTCCAATTAACCAAATTAAGATAGATATCCGATTATACTTAAGGTTTAACCATATTGCTTTATTATTAGAGATATCACGCTAATATTTAAACGCTTCATGTTAACATTATCTTAATGGTAGTTTGATTAGGAACTAAAAATATTCACAATTTACAAAATAAAGGATGAATTTTGGTCATTTCAAAAAAGAATTATGTTAGGTGCACATTAAAATCAGACACTAAAATCAGCCACTAATATATAATATATATTCAAATACAAAATACACACTGAAAATAAATTAAACTACATATATTTTATATTTCAATGTATATTATACATTGTACCTGATTTTAGTGACTAATTTTGGTGGGTAAATAGAATTCTTGTCAAAGGGAATTAGAGACTGTTCTGTGCTAGTTGTCGGGTAGAACTCTTCACTCTTCCTTCTGGAAATGAGACTGCTCGGTGGCTTTGGGTAGGAAGGGTCACCTCGGCTAGCTCGTGGAACGGAGGGTTGGTACCTGAAAAGGCACTCCGACGCTCAAGTCAGTAAAGTACTCAAAAGTGAGTTAAATGAATAAAAAAGAGAAAGCATACCTGACAAGCTAGGTCTTATTTATAGATGGAAGTAACTACTTGATTGTGCAGTTTGTGAGTGATAGGATTTGTTATTATCTTTCCGTATTATCAGGAAGTGGATACTTGATTGACAAGGTCGTATATGTTTGTTTCAGTTTTATCTTAGTGGTGTCAATTTTGCACATGTTTAATTAATTGGAATTGGATTGGACCGAGTTGTTGGTTGAGTCAGCCAAGTTGTAGGTTAACTTGGCCGAGCTCTATAAAGATGATAAATTTGGCCGAGCTATAGGTCGGATGATAGGTTGTAGCCGTCGAGTTATAGTTAGTAGTTGCCTAGTTATAGGGACCAGATCACAGCCTCCAAGCTTGAGCTGTTTATTTTTCAAATAAGCAGGTTGAGCTTTTGTGAATTTAGTTATAACTCGACGGTTAGTAATGGATGGAGATAGTTATAAGTAATATTGGATGTAGCCCCCAAAGTCAACATGGGAATTTGAAAGATGAATAGTCAAGCTTGTCATTAGACATTGTATTCCTCATATGAAGGAGGAGAAGCAAAAAGAAGGATGACTTGATGTTGAAATTAGAGAATTGATATGATTGTATTATTTGAAATATCTGACTGACGAATTATTTAATTGGCATATAGATGAGCGTCTATG